>APFE030097520.1:173468-198132 GCA_000404065.3 Pinus taeda
TTATATTATGACCCCTTAGACTCCTATATATAGAAAGGAGGTCTTGTCATTTGTATCATCGAAGAATTGTTCAATTGTATAATGTAAAAGAGGTTGCCCCCTCGAAGAGGCTAAATTCTAAGGCATTGATCTCTCTTTTCTATATTTTTATGAGCTGGTTTCAAAACATTTGGTATCAGAGCTTTGGATTCTAGGGTTTCGCTGCTCCAAATAGGTCATTGTGACATTTGTGCTATAACTTTTTTCTATGATGTTTCAGACGCTAAAAAAAAAACCCATTTGGGTTGAAATCGTACTGAAGCTCAGGTCTGAATTTTAGATATTTTTTTGCTATATTTGCGAAGATATGATCTAAGGAAGTTGGCTCTTTTGCAGACTCCCGAATTACATTCCAAATAGGTGACCTAGGGAAAATCGTCATAATTTTTGTTTTGAGCATCAAATTGGAATTTCGTAAGAATTTACAGAAAGAGGACAGACTATAGTTTCCTGTGAATATATTTCAAATCCTAAGGTTAACATAGTGACACATGAAACTTCATACAAGTTCGCTCTTCTGAAAAGGTATATAATCAGGTCATCTTGGGAGATTGTGCATAACTCTCTCTTGGATAATCTAAATTCGATCAGACTGGTGGCATTGGAAAGAGGACATAGAGGGCTATTGCAAGCCGCAATTTCAAAACTGGAAAAACTGAAATTACAGAGTTATAGTCGTTTCAATATCGAGCTCCTAAAATCAAGAAAAAGCGATATGAGGAAGTTCGATGGCAAGGATCCGGTAAATTTAATAATTTAGATGGAGCAATATTTTGATCTACATGGTGTACCACTGTTACAAAAGGTGTGTATTGCATCTTCATATTTAGAACCGGATCAATTTTTATGGTATAAAGGGCTTTGTTCTCGTAAACAACTTGTTACGTGGTCAATTTTCACAGAGGAAATTATAGCACATTACGAGGATACAAAGAGCAACACCTTCTTTAGAGCAACACCACAACAATTGGAAAGAGAAAAAGGGACGTGTTACAAAGTGGAAAGTAAAATTATGGCAACAAGGAAGTCTACCCCTCACAACTATAATAATGGAAGTGTTGTTTCTCCTAGCCTTCCACAACTTACAAGGGTTACACCACGAAAATTGGAAGAAAAAAGAAAAAAAGGGCTTTGTTACAATTGTGATAGAAAATGCACTAAAGGTCATAAGTGTGCTGAGAAGAAATTATTTTACATAAAGTCTGACGAGGAGGAAGAAAAGGATCAATAAACATCAAAATAAGAGGATATGCGCCAAGACCCAACCCCAGAGAAAGAAGAAATGAATCCGACCATATCTTGTAAAGCATTGGCAAGAATTACCACTCCTTAGACTCTTAAGATAGAAGGACATATCAAGAAGAAAAATGTTCAAGAAGTGAAAGGTCACATCGACCATCAAGAAATGAATCCAACCATATCTTGTAAAGCATTGGAAGAAATTACCACTCCCCAAACTCTCAAGATAGAAGGACATATCAAGAAGAAGAAGGTTCAAATAGTGAAATATCAGGAAGAAAAGTATCAAGAAACATCAAAAGAAAAGGATACTCACCAGGAACCAACCCCAGAGAAAGAAGAAATGAATCCAACCATATCTTATAATGCATTCGTCAGAATTACCACCCCTCAAACTATGAATATAGAAGGACATATCAAGAAGAAAAACGTAATAGTGTTTATTGATTCAGGTAGTACCCATAATTTTATTTATTGTAAGATAGCCGAGGACTTGAATTGCTTCCTAGATCCAGCACCAGAATGTCAAGTGACGATTGTAAGTGGAGGAACCAAAAATTGCTCTAGAAAGTGCCATAATATCAAGCTATCCATGGGAGAATATTTATTGAATAGCCCAATGTTTTCTGTTCCAATGGGTGGTGTTGATGTTGTACTATGAGTCCAATGGCTACAATCCTTGGGTACAACAGCTTTTAATTTTCAAGAACTTTTTATGAAATTTTCTTCGAAAGGAAAGGAAGTTGAATTAAGGGGTATAACAGGGAAACCAGGAAATATAATCAACTCTGATGGAATGAAAAAGCTTCTAAAGAAAGAACAACGAGTCGTAATTGCACAATTATGTTCGCTAACTGTTCACACATCAAAATCATGTATTTCTCTAGATCTCCAAAAAGTCTTGGACAATCATTCCAAGGTATTTTAGACTCCTAAAGGTCTCCCACGTATTCATGATCATGATCATGCTATTCATTTTATTCCAGGATGTGTTCCTCCAAATGTCAAGCCTTATAGATATCCATATGCCCAAAGGAGTGAAATTGAACATATGGTTGCAGAAATGGTAGAGGTTGGTACAATTATCCAACCAAATTTGATAAACAAAGGAAGGTATGAATGGAGGAATGGTGAAGTAGGCTGGGAACTCATTCAATAGTGGCTGAATATCCCAGTTCCAACAATATTGCTAGAACTTGACAAGGAAGAAAAAAGCATATTGGAAACTGAAGCATTTACAGAAACGAGAAGTTGACAACTATGAAATCAATCAATTTCAAAGCATCTCATCAAGTGGAAGAACTTACCTATTGAATATTTCACATGGAAGGACAAGAATTTTATACAGAAGCATCAATAACTACTCAAGCATTGAGGACAACAGTTTTTGAAGGAGAGGGGCATGTTAGGCCCCTATACTACTAGTGTAACCCCTTATTGTTATTTGTACAACCCCCTTATTATATTGTTGTACCCATGTAGTCCCCATAGAAGCCCACTATTGTTATTATTGTTCCCCATAGATGCCCACTATTGTTATTATTGTGCCCTTACATTATTATTGTTATGTCAGCTTTGATTATATTATGACCCCTTAGACTCCTATATATAGAAAGGATGTCTTGTCATTTGTATCATCGAAGAATTGTTCATTTGTATCATGTAAAGGAGGTTGCCCCATCGAAGAGGTTGAATTCTAAGGCGTTGATCTCTCTTCTCTATCTTTTTGTGGGTCGGTTTCATAACACAAATTAATTGTAATGTTATTTTTATAATCATACTTTTAATTATAGTTGATTTCGATGATTGAATTTAAGCTTCTATGATCCATAACCTGAGTTGTTAGAAATATTTTCAGAAAAATCACATTTGAAAATCTTTGTCGAAGCGTTTTGAACCAAAGAGTGTGGTTCATTGTTAGGACAAGTTGAAAAAATCAGATCATGGCTACATGTTAAATAGGGGTGGCAGATCTTCCAACGGTTAGCTTTGATTGGAACCTAACCGTTGGAAGATCTGCCTTCGCTATTTAACATGTAGCCATGATCTGATTTTTTCAACTTGTCCTGATGATGAACCACACTCGTTGGTTCGAAACGCGTTGACAAAGATTTTCTAATGTGATTATAGTTGATTTTATAGACCACTCAGTTATATATTTTAATTTTATTATAAATATTTTGGTATTTTTATTTAATGATTATATGTGGCAACATAAGTTTTGAAAATTAATTGCAAAGATTAATTAGATATTGTCTAACTCTTGTATTATAAGTATAAGTCACAATTTTTTTTATTTTTACAAGGTAGTTTTGTTTAAAGGTTTGTACAATTTAATTGTGTGTAAAACTGATTTTGTTTTGTAGTGACTATTTTTTAGACATGTTTTATACACAAAGACTATGTTTTCTATAGGCAAAGACTATGCTGCTCACTTCCTTTGTTTGAATAAAATTTAGTTAAAATGAATATTTATGAACTATCACTGCAATAGAGAAATATTTATGATAATTTTACAATTATAGTTTCAACCATATTCAACTTTGTAATTTATAAAAATATCTTTGCATTTTTTTATTTAAAGTAAGTCTTTTGAATGTAATTTCATATATAAATTTTTGATATAATTTCACCAATACATAATCTATAATAAATATCATTTCATAAAAATAAACATCATGATGATAACCATCTAACAAACATTAATATCATAAAAAATACACATTCAAATTCACTAACATCATCTAATTATATACACCTCTAACACGTATAAATGTTATTAGCTAGCACATAAATCTAATAATCTAACAGGGCATCATCATCATGATCACATATAAAAAAACACAAGCAGTGTCTAACATCATCACCACACACATCCTCAAATATATATCTCATGTAAAATAACTACTATAACATACACATCTATCTGCAAGCACATTAAATGAACATATCTAACATGAATTAACAATATATACATCAATGCTAATGGTAGTTTGGTATGTAGTAGAAGATGATGGATGTTAACTACCTCAAGAGTCAAAGAATGAGGTGGAGGAGGAGGTGGCTAGCTTGCTCTCTGAGGAGAAACATGAGGCAATGGGTGATCATGAGGTGAATGACGAGGAGGTGGAGTGCTACCAAAATTCTGATCTCCATCTTGATAATCATCCGATGGAGTAGAATGTCTAGGTGAAGTCAATTGTGTATCTACTACATGGCCATCCTAAGGAGGTGGGGTACTACCAGAAGGATCACCACCCTGATCATCATGATATGATGGGGTAGTGTTGGGTGAAGACAGTGTATTTTTTGCATGGTCTGCATCCCTCCTCAATGCCAGTATAAACCTAGTAGCTCTGATGATATGATGCATAAGACACATTATATCGTGTGACAAGTCCTTCTAGAGCTCTAAGAGATTAGGATCTGCCATGATGTCTCAATCCGTCACAGGGCAGACTCTCGCCTCAACCAAAAGTATAGAGAAACAATTTCCCAACTCCATCGTGAATCCAATATCAGGCCTACAACGTGGCCACATGTCGGTTTGTATATGCATCCAATTAGGACGTCCCTCACCCTCCGCAGCCTCTCCCATCTCCACATCCCCATCTAGTGGGGGAGGAGGCATATCCCCAACGAATGCTCTAATTTCTACAAAATATATAGTACACAACAATAAGTAGACATTTTCATTAAATAAATTAATATAAAACGTTAAAGAATGTGTTAGAATAAATTTTATCTAATTAATTTAGACAATAAATTAAACTAGAATAATTTAAGAAAATAATAATATTACCTCTATGAACTGTTGGCTCATCCTGTGTGAAGAAGATGTTGGGACATTATCGTGAATCCATCCCCACATAAGGACACAACACCAAGATGAACATGTGGTTGGCCTCACTGGCCAGTAGCCCTAGTGCATCGGTGAAAATCTTGGTTGGATATTTCAGTTGACCCCTCTTGGGCATTATCTTGCCCCACATGCACATCCTCAGATCGGTCATCAGCTTAGGAGGGCAATGGTAAAAATTATGCCTTATCTCCAAAAACCTCTCAAAAGATAAACAAAAAAGGTATCAATCAAAAGGGAAGTTTTCCCTCCCATGTATTATATCATGACATCTATCTAAAGCCATAAAAGACTACCGCAAAAAAAAAAAAAATGAAATACCATCTGATACATCGTGGCCTCTGCACCAAATAATGAACATAAAACAAAAGAAGGTAACAAATGCACTACCCATCACTTGTAGAGTATGCAATGGTACTCACCACTAGTGAGAGGAACCTAACCTCCTCTGCACCAAAATAAGAGATTCGTAGTTTTGCAATAGAAACTTGAAGATCTGTTGGAGAAGCTACATGATCCCCAACATAACTCTGAGAGTAGACAAGCTGACTCTTTGTTGCAACACCATGGGACACATCATGGAATTGGGGAAAATCCTCCCCTCTCTTGGATAGGCTAGAGATAAATAGATTTCCTCCTCATTGGGCTCATACCACATTCCAAGACTAACACAGAAATCTTGTTGGTGAACGTCCCACTGACAGATCAATTGTGCTAATAACCCGAAGTTCCCCTTTAGGGATGTAGCCTCCTCATTGTACGTAAGGAGGCCTACATCCTTCAAGAAGCCTCGGTTTGTTGAGGTAATAGGGTGAGGTTACAAATCCCTCTCCCTCTCTCGTGCCTCCCACTCTCATACCATATTGTACTGGTCAACTCTCTTCTCTTGCTATAGTTTCTTCTCTCTCCTCTGATGTCTCTGCATGATTGACATATAAAATACATCATCCTCATACATAAAACATATTTTTTTTATTAAATGAAAAATTTGTTTATAAATATGGACATATAACTTTCCATTTAAAAAAAAAAAATCAACCTTGTTGTGCCAAAAAAATAGGAACGTATCGTACACAGTGCACCAAAAACAAAAAAAATCATGCACCAAAAATGGTGGGTACATCGATTTGACGCACTGCTTTCGGTTTGCATACATACATAACACTAGTTATTTTTATTTTTCAATGCAGTGCATCAACATAACATTTCATACCGGTGTGTTAATTTTACATTGGCACATTGCATCAAAATGTTCAGGTTACCGAATGCACCAAGCTATAATTTTTTAATATTGTGCGATGCATTTGGTAAACATAAATACACTAGGAAGTTTATTTTTCCACATGCACCACCGTAAAAATTATAATTTTTAAAGTGGTGCATCATGGAACTTCATGACCTGGTCCATTTCCATTTACTAAACGCATTGAACAACTAACGGTGAGTTAACGTTATGCATCGTTGTAAAAAATTATAATTTTTAAAGTGGTGCATCATGGAACTTCACAACCTGGTGCATTTTACATTTACTAAATGCACTGAACCACTAACGGTGTGTTAATGTTATGCACTGACTTATAGGGCACCTCGTAAATTTAAAATGCACACCGTGAACGATGTGAGCTGAATGTCTCGAACACACCACGTAGTTTTTCTTTTTAAACATTGCATTTTTTACTTAATTTTCAATTCTACTTTACTAAAAAATTAAGTTAGGGAGAAATGACATAAACATTACTTGATCATTTACTTGTCGGGGAGGTTCATTTCCATGTAAACGAAACAAAAAACAAATTCAACCATTGTTTGACAAAATTCGAAAGACACGCAGTGAGTAATAGAAGAAATGATGGCAAGATGTAGGGAAGCACCAATGAAAGGGTTCTTCACAGAGGCAAAAGTTGCACCAGTGCTTGAGATCTCTACAACACTGTAAATGTTAAAAATGAATTTTACAGTGGGTAAGTTTTTTCTTTCTTTCTTTCTTTTTAATCCTGTTTCGATGCTCTCAAGTAATCGACGCATTGATGTAGAGTATTCATGAAGCACACCATTATTTTTTAAATTAAAAACCCTACTACAGTGCACCATGTTCTTTTCACATCAGGGCACGTGGAAACAAGAGCAACACTAGTGCTATGTGGGAGTGTAGCACTGAAATGGTGAAAATGAATTTTACGACAGACATTTTTCTAAATTTAACCTTTGTTCGGTGTTATCAAGTAGTATACACACCAGTGGTCTAGTTTCACCTAGTGCACCACTATGTATAAATTAAAAACTTTGCAACGGTCCACCATGTGGTATACACACAGAGGCATTTCGAAAATTTCAAAGCACTAGGGATTCGTTGGAGTATAGCACCTGAATGATGAAAATGAATTTTACGAATGATATTTTTTTAAATTTACACTAGTCATGTGCTATCGTGTAGTATAGCACTAGTGCTCGAGAGTTACTTAGCGCACCATTAGTTTTTTATTTCTAAAAAAAAAAAACCCTTGAATGATGCACCATTGTATATTAAGCACGAGACATACAATTCTATTAATGGCACCAATGCTTATTAAATGAGTAGCACACCCATGTTTTCTAAATTAAAAACCTTGCCCCAATGCACCATGTTTTTATGCATCAGGGCTTTCGTAAAAATAGAAAGCATCGATGCTTTATTTTAGTATAGCACTAAAATGGTGAAAATGAGTTTTTGATCAACATTTTTTTTAAATTTAACCCTTGTCTGGTGCTATTAAATAGTATATGCACTAGTGCGCCTTATATACATAGCACACCATTGTTTTTATTTGTAGAAAAAATAACCCTGCAACAATACACCATTTTATATTAAACAATGGGGCCTTCATTTCAATTAATGACACTGGTGCTTATAATATAATCAGTGCAGCACCATTTTTAAATTAAAATCCCCATAACAATGCACCATATTGTTTATGCACGTGGCATTCTTATACATATTTAGCACTAGGGTGTTGTGAGAGTATAGAATCGGACTAGGAAAAATGATTTTTACGATTGACATTTTTTTAAATTTAACCCTTTTTCCAATGCTATTGAGTATTATACGCACCGGTGCACATTATGTACTTAGTGCACCATTATTTTTTTTATAAAAAATGACTCTTCTATGATGCACCATATGCTATTAAGCACTAGTGTATATAGGTATAGTAATGCACTGGTGTGTTAGTGTATTAGAGATGAAAAGTTAAAAAACATCACCCCACCCAACTCCACTAATGGCCTCCACTACAAACAATTTTTTAGTCTATTTTTATAGGGGTTTCCACAAAAACATATGTTAGAGGGTATTTTCCTTATAGTGATTCAATGTTCAATTCAAAAAAGCACTACATGTACAACTTACCATGAACAATAACTTACATTTGTAGATTTATTTCTCTTCTTGATAAGAAATCAATTATATGGAGGAGAAACAAAGGTTCTAGAATGTTGTTTCGATGCCAACGCAGATCAAATTAAAATATGGATGTCATGGAGCTTATACGTCTCCCATGGAGCATGTTCTAGATCATGATCTTCTTGAAAATGTCATGTTTCAACTTACTAGAAACTATCGTTCCTCGAATGATATTTTGAAGGTGGCCTCTATGCTCTTAAGATATGTTCTTCATAATTGGCAAAGGGAATTAAGAAAGAGCTTGTTAAGAAGAGTTAGATATTGAAGGTTTTGGTCAATTATAGATAGTAATACAAGTGGCATAACTCGTTGAAAATTTTTTGTCAACCATAGATTTCTCATTTTGTTATGAAAATGGGAGACTTGTGCATTGTGGGTTTTTGGTTTCAAGAGCTTTAATACCAAATTTTTGTAAGTATCATTATTAACAATCAATTCTAGAATTGGTGGGATTTATTCAACATCTAAAATATATAATAAGAATTTGAAAAACAAAAAAGTGGAAGGGTTGATAGTAAATATTTTTGGTTGCAAGGAGGTTGTGCTTTTATTATATGCCTAGTAAGCCATTACACATTGAAAATTTGTGAGTTTAAAAGGACCCATATTGGATCCATCTCTTAAATTTAATAGAGCCTTTTTTTCCTCCATTTTTATGTATTAAGCTTTCTTAATTTTCCATATTAATTCTAGCTCAACTTTTGCACTGTAGATTAGTTTTATGTTGCTCAAAGGTTAATAAAGGACGTCTTTGAGGTTTAAATATATGTTTGCTATACTTGTCTATCTATGAAGTATTTATGAATTTTGAAGATATAGTGAAATAATTTCTATAAAATATTGTTTCCTATAGTTACAAATTCTATGTTGAAACTATTCTTAGAATTACACATTTACAAGTTGTGATCATGGATTCATCTATGCCTAGTTTCATGACATAATTCTATTTGCTAGATTCAGCGAAACCATCCTCTTCTATCACAATGCAACAATGACTTCCTCACTCACTATTTGTGTCTATGATTCATTGTTTCCCTTTAATTTTTCCACCTACGACTTATCATATTTCATGCTTTATGCTTTTAGACTCCATGTATTAGGCCTCTGATATCAAAAATATATTGTTCTTATTCTAGTCCCCAACTTTTATCTCTCAACCTTGCTACCATATTCCTAACCTTTTAAATTTGGCCATTGTGCTTAAATGTTTAAAGTTGTTGTTTAGTAATAGTGAAAAGCCAACTTCATCTTGATAATAGAGGGATCCCCCTTTTACCCAAGGGCTAGATTGAGGTTAAAAGTTTGGTTTGAGGTTCCTAGGCATTTTTCCTACATAGATGAAAACATCTCAAGGATACAAAAATTAGATCTAGTTCTTGGAGGTGACAAGGATCGGGCATAGGCTATTTGTTTTTTCACCCAAGGACTAAAATTTTTAGGAATCCACTAGAAAGTGAGTTCTATCAACAAAGAAATTAAGGACCTTTGAAAAAACAATCAAGTACAAGTTATGACTCTTTTTCAAGAAATTTTGGTCTATTTACTTGGCCATTTGTTGCTTCTTCCTATACATTTGAAAAACATTTTCTTCTATTTTGTATAACAAAATATTATATATTCAAAGCTTTATCTCCTTTATTGGGAAAATAAATTTTCATCTCTTCGTACATTCCTCAATTAGAAAAGGTTTGTTCATTTATTCCCTCTTAAAATAATGATGAGTCTCCTACAAGTTCTCTTGAACAAGAGACTTCTATTTCAACTCCTATAGTCAATGGTACACCTTGTGACCAACCTATAAGCATTCATCCATGGGTTATAAAAATATATGGGCCTCTTAAATTACCATCTATCATTCATGAGATGCCTACAAAGTATCTCAAGTATCTTCCTAGGTTTAATGGAGAAGATGATATTCCAACAAAGCAACATATGGTGGTTTTCCAAGACTTCACAAATTCCTTTGAAATCCAACATGATGAGGTCTTCATGAGGTTGTTCACTCATCCTTTAAAAGGAGAGGTTAGAAATTGGTTCATAGGTCTAGCAACTAATTTTATTAGTTCTTGGGCTAACTTTCATGATATTTTCTTGAGCAAACGGGAAGAAAGGAAAACATATGATCAATATCTTTCTAAGTTTTATGTTATCAAAAGAAGGAAAGTTGAAACTATTACTAGATTTAATAGGAGGTTTGAAAGGATTAATAATGGTATGCCCACAGATATAAAACCTTATAAATTTGTTTCCATATTGTATTATATATTTTCTCGTCAGATTGATATTTCCTTTTATCTTAGAGATGTCAACCATGGGGGATGATTCACCATTTTTGGAGTAAAAAAAAATTGTTTTTTCAACTTGTATTTTCAACTTATCTCCCCAAATGTTTACTCAAAATTCGAGTGGGAGAACTTGTTGGATGAAAAAATTAATTCCTCATCCAAGGAATACCCATGTTTCATATTTTGATGGACCTTTCTACACGAAAAATGAGAAATACATTAGAAAATGCGATGACAATCACACTTTTTCATGTATTTCTCATTTTTCATGTAGCAGGGTCCATCAAGAGTATGAAAATTTGGTACTCCTTGGATGATGAATTAAATTCCTCATCTAATGAGTGCTCCCACTCAAAATTTGGGTAAACCCTTAGGGAGATAAGTTGAACATACGAGTTGAAAATGTAGTTTTTCTTTTTTCCCTCCAAAATGTGATGAGATAATCCAATCTTATTTTATTATTTCCACTATTATTTTATAATATTTCTTACGAGGCCCATTTTAGACATCAAAATTTCTCTAATGCTTCTTCGTTAAAACAAAAAATTTCTGATTTTGAGGAATTAAAAAACAATTTGTGGTCTTGTGGCATACCAGTTGGTCATGTAGAAGAGGAGGAGATGCTTTTATATAAGAAACAAGTCGGAGAGAAGCAAGAAAGATATAATGTTTATATTTCAAGAGTTAAACAAAACCTTGTATATTTAAAGGAAAGAGAAAAATATTCAATTTTCATATTAGCAAGTTGTCACTTCTTCTACCTATGAAAAATATTTAATTAGTGATTGTAATGATGATTCCTCCATGAATTTTATGGATGATTTTTATAATTATTGTTTTATATATGTCCCGGATGATGATGAAGGTAATGTTTGTAATGAAGGTTTTGAGCTAGAAGAATATGTTTCTAAGAATTTTGAGATAAAGTATTAAATCTTGATGATGACTTAACCATTCAAAAAGAACTAATTGAAGAAAATTAAAAGAACACTATTTATGAAAGTACAAAAAATTATTCTTCTTCAAAAGAGAAAAATCAACAACCTATTAACCATATTGTTGTCTCTTTATGAGAAAATAAGTATATGTTACAAATGTATTCAATGTCTTCTAAAGAGTCAAATAATTTGCTAGTAGTATTTCCATTTACAATAAGATTTGATCAACAATCTTATGTGAACAAAAAGGCAATATTTAATGAAGAACTAGTCCCTATACATCACATCTATGAATTAAAGTTAGAGTAAGGCACTGAAGAAAAAAAAAAAAAAAAAAAAAAATAAAAATAAATAAATAAATAAATAAATAAATATAAATAAATAAAATAATTAAATAAATATAAAAATAAAAATAATAAAAAAATAATATAATAAATAAAAAAAAAAGAAAATAAAAAATAAAAAATAAAAATAAAAAATAAAAAAAAATAAAAATAAAAAAAATAAAAAAAAAAAATAAAAAAAAAAAAAATAAAATAAAAAAAAAATAAAAAAAAAATAATAAAAAAATAAAATAAAAATAAATAAAAAATAAAAAAAAAAAAAAAAAAAAAAAATAAAAAAAAAAAATAAAAAAAAATAAAAAATTAAAAATAAAATTAAAAAATAAAAATAAAAATTAGAAGCACATCTCACTTGTATCTTTTAAAACAATTGAAGAAAATGTATTCATTGATAAGAAGATTTTCATGCCTAATTTTCAAGATCCTGTAGTAGCATGATTACATGTTTCAATTGTTCCAATATTCAACTTGATCTCATATTATGAGTACGAGATTAAATTCACTACAAGTCACACGTTTCCAATCTACTATTTATTTTGCAAAGGTACGTGCAAGGAACTTATTTTATTAGTCAAATTATTTCATGGCTTCATTGGAAGCATGCTTTTGCCTAACTAGGAAAGTTTAATTTGCTAGAGTAGGAGATCTTGTACATAAATAAGTTTGCCACATGAGCATTCACTTTTGATTTACATATTCAATAGTAGAGTGTGTTATTTCATTCTATAAAATAGTGGTTTAGTTTTAGTGTGAATAAGCATGGTTCATTCATGGTCACATGATTATACATATAAGTTTTTAGAAGCCAAGAGGAAATAGGTTTTCAAGAAGTGGACAAGGCACCTGGTATTCTCATTATTAGCACCTCATAGGGAGATGTTATCCCCCATGGAGCCAAATTTTGTAACATGAAATGATAAAGTAAAAAAAATCAAATTCTTGCAACATTTGGGCAAAATCCACCATGACCTACCCATTTTTCCAGTGGCATCAAAATTTCCAATATGATATGGATGCAAGTCATATTTGACATATAATTTGGTTGAGGTTGGAATCAAATATCTTACACCTATTCAACGCCAGACTATTCGTATGATCCAACCAGTTCAGGAAATGCATTGTTTTTTATTATACTCATTCTTACAAAATTGAAGACAAACTCCAAAAATGAAATTTGAGCTATGATTCTCTACCCAATATCTGAATTCATTGCACATAAATAAAGGGAATGCGAGAAATGTATTATAGGAAGGAAAGCTTCTTTCTCCCCAATAGATTTTTAATGAGAATTTGAAACCTCCTATATTGATATTTTTCCAAAACAAGGAGTGAGCAAAGGAACTTTACAAGAATTTTTCCTTTGACAATATCAATGTTTTTTAAGAGGCGTTTTCGGCAGAAATCACATCATAATTCATTTTTCAACGCGTTTCAAACCAACAAGTGTGTTTCATCATCAGGACAAGTTGAAGAACCAAATCATGGTTGCGGGATAAATAGAGAGAGCAGGTTATCTAATGGCTACATTTGACCAAGAACGAGTACAATCGACTAGGGAATGGCTACATTAGACTCGGTAACCAGACAGGCCCAAGAGATATGGAGGGGGACATATAATTAGTTAATTAAATAAGTAATTAGTTAGTTTTATTTCTTTTGCGATTAAATACAAATTGCTTGCAATCAACTAAATTGAGAGTAAACTAAGGATTAATTAATAGACTCTTTTTTATTATTTAAATCTTCAAAGACTAGAAAAAGACTTATATTAATACTATTATATGAAAGAATAAGAAGAAATAATAAATGAGTAATAACTAAATAACCTAATTAGTTAGTTAGTTCTTTGAATTAATTCTTAGTTTAATAAAAAAAATTAACTATATTAGAAATATAGCAATTTCTATTAGAATATAAATAAAAGTCAAAGGAAAAATATAACTATTTTTAATTAGTTAGTTAGTTTGATTTATAATTTGATTTATTTATATTTATTATACTCAAGGTATAACATGATTAATTGGTTTATCTAATTACAATTATTTTATCTATTATGCTAAATAATTCATTTATATGTTATGCTAAATAATTAATAAAAAACAATTTAGAACCCATTTAAAAACAACTAATAAAAAAATATTTCCGATTAAAATGAACAAATAAATTATTCAATAAAAAATCAAAGAGAAGAAAGGGAAAAGGAAAACCAATCCAGAGGACAAGCGGGAAAGGACAACACAAGGGGTGGGGAGGGGGTGGCTAGGAAGAAAGGGCAGGGATCCAACAACTGCTAATTTTCCAACAATCATCCCTATTGAGATTTCTTGGCCTTTTCTCAATTTTCTATGGCCTCCCTAAATTTTCGGTGATGAAAAGGTGCAATCTTGGCAATAAACTGGACCTCCTCAATACATATGTGATGCTTAGTATTTTCCGCATGTTTTGCCAGGGCGGAAGACCAGGACCTCCTATGCTTTATGTTGACTGAGTGCTCATGAATCCTCTAATTAATAGAGCGACCACTCTCACCAACATAGGGGGACCCACAGGAACACGGAATATCATAGACACCTTTCATGTCATTGGAGTCAACAGTGTCTTTTACTGATCTAAGGGAGCTACGGATGGTGTTAAGGGGTCTAAAGGTTGAGGGAACATTATGCTTCCTAAGAATTCTCGTAATCTTATCAGTGGTCCCCTGGATGAAAGGGAGATGAACCCCTGAGACTCAATCTTTAGGGTCTTTCTTGACCAAGGAATTCTTGTTGGCTTTAAGGGAATCGTTCTGACCCTGGTGCCTACTATAACCATTATTAATAAAAACGTTAAGGAGATGGGCCTTTTCTTTATCGAGGCTCTTTTTATCAGAGACTCTCAGGGAACGAGTAGCAAGTTTGTTGAGAACACCCAACTTTTGAGCAAGGAAATGCTGGGAGCTGGCATGAAGGTACTACTCAATATGGGTTTTCTTATGAAACACTTGGTGGGAGAAAGAACCTTCATCATTTCTTGAAATGAGAACATCAAGAAAAGGCAGGCACCCATCAACATCCTGCTCCATAGCTCCATAGTGGACTTTATGGAGGAGAATTGATTGTTGAGATGTTGGAAGAATAGATCCAACTCTTCTTGGCCATGAGACCAGATGACACCAGTTTCATCCAAAATTATTTTCCAAAGCTTATGCAGGAGACAGACTAAGGCCAAAGCCTTGGATTCAAAGTCCTCCATAAAAATATACTGCTCGATTAGTTGAGATATGTCTCACTTCCACTTTTTTCAGCTTCGATGGCGAAGATCTGTGGTGTTTCCATGGGCTCCCCCCTATCCCTGATTGTTGCTAATATTTTTATACAAGACTTTGAATCCTAGACTTTGGCCTCAGCCTGTCTCCTGGCTAAGCTTTGGAAAATATTTGTGGATGACAATGGTCTCATCTGGTCTCATGGCCAAGAAGAGTTGGATCTTTTCTTCCAACATTTCAACAATCAATCCTCCTCCATAAAGTTCACTATGGAGCAAGAAGTTGTTGGGTGCCTACCTTTCCTTGATGTTCTCATTTCGAGGAATGATGAAGGTTCTTTCTCACACCAATTGTTTTGAAAGAAAACCCATACTGAGCAGTATTTTCATGCCAGCTCCCATCATTTCCCTACTCAAAAGTTGGGTGTTCTCAACATGCTTGCTACTCGTGCCCTAAGAATCTCTGATAAAAAGAGCCTCGATAAAGAAAAGGACCAAATCCTTAACATGTTTGTTAATAATGGTTATAGTAGGCACTAAGGTTAGAAATCTTTCCTTAAATCCAACAAGAATTCCTTGGTCAAGAAAGACCCTAAAGATCGAGTTTCATGGGTTCATCTCCCTTTCATCCAGGGGACCACTGATAAGATTACGAGAATTCTTATGAAGCATAATGTTACCTCAACCTTTATACCCCTTAACACCGTCCATAGCTCCCTTAGATCAGTAAAAGACCATGTTGACCCCAAGGACATGAAAGGTGTGTATGTTATTTTGTGTTCCTATGGGACCCCCTATGTTGGTGAGACTAGTCGCTCTATTGATTAGAGGATTCATGAGCACTCATCCGACATAAAACATGGGAGATCTTGGTCTTCCATCCTGGCAGAACACGTGGAAAAGACTAAGCATCACATATGTATTGAGGAGGCCCAGTTTATTTCCAATATTGCACCTTTTCATCAGTGGAAATTTAGGGAAGACATAGAAATTGAGAAAAGGCTGAGAAATATCAATGGGGATGATGGCTAGAAAATTAGCAGATGTTGGATCCCTGCCCTTTTTTCTTAGCCACCCCCTCCCCCGCCCTTTGTGTTGTCCTTTCCCCCTCGTCCTTTGGATTGGTTTTCCTTTTCCCTTTCTTCTCTTTGATTTTTTATTCAATAATTTATTTATTCATTTTAATCGAAAAAGAAAAATAAAATAATAATAATAATAAATAAATAAAATTATTAGTTGTTTTTAAATGTTCTAAGAAAAATTTATTAATTTATTTAGCTAATATATAAATGAATAAAAATCCATTATACCTAAACATAGATAAAATTGTAATTAGATAAACCAATTAATCCTGTTATACCTTGAGTATAATAAATATAAATAAATCAAATTATAAATCAAATTAAATAACTATTGAAAATAGTTATATTTTTCCATCGACTTTTATTTATATTCTAATAGAAATTGATACATTTCTAATATAGTTAAAAAAAATATTAAACTAAGAATTAATTCAAAGAACTAACTAACTAATTAGGTTATTTAGTTATTTTTTTCCAAGGAAAAAGGCAGTAACTTTTATTAAAAAATGAAAAGTTACACTATTATATCAGAGATATAAACCCAGGGCAACCACAGGGGCCCATGTGTAATCACATCTCAACGCAACGTTTCGGGACAAACGTGCACCAGAAAAAGAGAAAGAAGTGAAGAGAGAAGAGAGAAAAAAGAGGAAAGAAAAGGGGGCAAAAACAGGCCCACATCAGGATTTCCTCCCCTTTTTCTTTTCGACTTTACGCCACTCTCCCAGAGTGGGTTCGGTCGAAACTATGACTAATTGTGATTCTGAATTCTAGATGCCAGGTTCTTTGTCTAAATCTGAACTATCAGAGTGGTGCTGCCGTTTGAGACTTCCAAGACCAGGATCCATGCCTGTCTAAACTTCCTTGTTATCTGATGAGGATCCCTTCTGATTTTCCATTTCTTGAGATACCGCGGTCTTCTCTGCTGGGATCTCTTCCTCTACTGCTTCTGATTCTTCGTCCTCTAAATCTGGGGGTGAAAAATGCCAGCCTTTCTTCTGTTTCCCTTTCTGTTTCTTTTTATTTTTTACTTCGGGACATGAGCTTTGTAAATGTCCTGTCTGCCTACAGATCCTACATCTGAAGGCTGTGTTTTCATAATCTAGTACATGTAACCAGTTCTGTTGTTTGTAGATCAGCCTTATATTATCCGGAAACCCTTTGCTTAGATCTACTTCCACGCAGATACGTGCGAAGGTGTAGATTCTTTCATCTATTCTTTCCAAATCTGTTTTGATATATTTCCCTATGCTGTTTCCAATACCATCCAGCACATGATCATTCCAGAAGTGAAGAGGGAGATTGTATAGTCTGACCCATACTGGCATTTTGGTTACAGTCATTTTATTTGGATCAAAATCTGGGAACCATGGGGTCATAAACAGCCCCGTTGTTCCCCAAAACCATGGCCCATCTCTGATTACTGTATCTCTGGCTTCCTGGGATGAAAATTTAACTATAAAAAACCCCTTTGAACATAGATGGATGTCACAGTCCATGGTCCAACTGGTGAATATTCAGTGAAACAGATCCAGAGGTTTAGGCCACAAATTGTTGAAGCGGCAAATAAGAGCCTGAGTTTCATAGGAGTTAACGAAATCATCGAGTCCTGAAGAATCTAGATTTAAAGCTGGGATTTGCTCAGACTGATCTACTATGTATGGCTTGGGCATGTGGCCACCTTGTTCGGAAGAGGGACCTAGAACCCTGCTGCCCTGTAAAATATTTTTGTAGGATAAACCTCCCTTTGGTTGGTGCTGGGCTGCTGTTTTTTTCCCCTTATCTCCCCCTGAGGAGCTTGTCTGTCCCTGAGGCAAGACCCCTCCTCTCAGTCTGAAGTTTAATATAATGGTTGATCCTGGACCAATCCCATAACTTTCCAGTGATCTGCAGTCCTGGAGGGACCGCCCACCACTGACGAGGTGTTGAATCTGAGCTGGGAAACCCATTTCTGCCCAGATTTTTTTTTTTCAGCTGCAAAGGGGAGGCTCCTGCATGAACAAATACTAAACGAGTATTCCCCTGAGGGGGTTTTATCAAAATCTGAAAACAGGGGTTTGTTACCTGCTCTGGCTGAAGATATCTTTTCAGATCTGGTTCTGTTATGGTTCTTTTTCCTTTGAGCATGGCAGGATCTACAAAAAACCTGCACGGTCTGTGTTTGGTGGTGAGGATCTGCTGCCTGGGGTTATGCAGCGTTCGAATGCGCTCTGACTCATAGAGCTCCAAATCGGGGTTGAGAAGTTTGGGCCCATGCGGCGGAACGGAGGAAAAGACCGCACCATGCGTTTCCCCCCTGCCCTTATTCCATTTTTTTCGGGCTTTATCCCCTGTACAGCCATCGATCCGGTGGCTTCCTTGATCGGGGGCACTGTTTGGGCCTTCTACCTGTTGTCTATGAAAACCCGCCTTGAAAATCCTTGTAGGAAAGCGTATTTCTGATGTTATTCGCTCCTCACCACCGCCGAGCTGTGCCCTGAAGACACGAAAACTGGCAGGGGCATGTTGGATTAGGCAATTTCTGTAAGGTTCTGGGCACAGGATTGAGATAGGCGGCCGTTCTACAGCATAACGACCCCTCCCGACTTTCCGCCAACAGATCTGGGGATTTCTTGTCTTTCCTCCAACAGTAAAATAATCCGGGAGCCGGTTCACTTGATATCTTGAGGCAGCGTAGCCCTTTGAGATTCTACCGCGGCGGTCAAGAAGAGATCCGGCCTTTTGACAGCGACGTTTCTTCGACCGAAGCCTTCCTGCATCAGAGCGGAGCCTACAGCCCCTTTCCTTTGATCTGTTCGCAGGCCCGCCGACGACTGTCCAGGTCTTTTGGTTGACTGCGGCCGCCAAGCTGTAGCTGGGAGAGCAAACCCTAGCGCACGCCATCTCCTCCTCCTTTGCAAAAAGCCTCATTAGGTTATTTAGTTATTACTCATTTATTATTTCTTATTATTATTTCATATAATAGTATTAATATAAGTATTTTTCTAGTCTTTGAAGATTTAAATAATAAAAAAGAGTCTATTAATTAATCCTGAGTTTACTCTCAATTTAGTTGAATGCAAGCAATTTGCATTTAATCGCAAAAGAAATAAAACTAACTAATTAATTATTTAATTAACTAATTATATATCCCCCTCCATATCTCTTGGTCCTGTCTGGTTACCCAGTCTAATGTAGATGTTTCCTAGACAATTGTAGTCGTTCTTGGTCAAATGTAGTCGTTAGATAACCTTCTCTCTCTATTTATCCTGTAACCATGATCTCGTTCTTCAAATTGTCATGATGATGAACCACACTTGTTGGTTCGAAACACATCGACAAATGAATTATGATGTGATTTCCATTGAAAACTCCTCTCAAAAAACTTGATATGGATCACAGAAACTGAAATTCAATAGTATCAATGTTGATATGACTCGAGAAATTCCAAGAGGAAAATAATGGGTTTTAATCGCAATTGATGTGATAACTTGTGACATGGATTTGGTGTGAATTGTGCGATTATGACTTTCTAGAATCATCAGTTGTATATGTACATCATATTTGGTTTCCGTGGAAAGTTTGGATGAGATGGAGAGGTTATTACTTTTGACACTGAAGATGATATTTTAAATATAGCTAATGTCATGGTGGCCTCTGGCTGTGAAGTTACTTCATGGATTTTGACTTTACCAAAGTTGGGGAGGAAAGGGCATCGTCCTATACATGATTCCATGTCCAAAAATTCTTCTGAAGTTCATAGTCCAAGAAGCTTGCATAAGTAATGCAACAATGCATAATTGGAAATTACCAATAACAACTTAGAGTTTGGCCAAGATACTTGACAAATCTAGGTTTATCAAGATTAATGGCCTCAAATTATTTTGCGCCTACCCCACCCCCCACCCCGCACCCCCACTATATATATATATATATATTATATATAATATATATATATATTATATAGATTATATATATATAAATATATATATAATATATATAATATATATATATTTATATATATATATTATATATATTATATATATATTATTTATATTATATATATATATAGATATAGATATATAGATATATATAGATAGATAGATAGATATATATATACACACACACATATACAATTAAAGAGGGGGGATCCTTAAATTTAAAATTACTTGGTTTTGAAAATGTGGCAAGGTAGCAAGAGGCTAATTTCTGGCTCCCAGCTATCAAATTCTAAAACCATAAGGAATCCCCTGAAATAATTGTCAAATTGATAGGTGGCATGTTGGTTTGATCACTAAAAGAAAAGACAACCATCAATTTTGGGAACACCTGGACGGTGTGATGAATTTAGCATTGAATTTATATAGGCATTACACATACAAATTACTATGAACAATAGCTTACATTTGGAGATGTATTTCTCTTCCTAATAAGAAATTAGTATTATGGAGGAGAAAGAAAGGTTATAGAATGCCATTTTGATTCGAGCACATATTAGACTATACATGGACGTCATGGAGCTTATACTAATCCCATGCAATATGTTCTAGATCATGATATTCTTAAAAGTGTTACTCTTAAGATTATCAGAAAATATTGTTCCTCAAGTAAGATTTTTAAGGTGGCATCTATGGTCTTAAGAAATGTTCGTCATGAATGGAAAAGGGAATTAAAAAATGTATTTCCGAGGAGAGTTTCATGTCAAAGGTTTTGGTCAATCATAACTAGTAAGACAAATGACATAGCATGTGGTAAAATATTGGTTAACAACAAATTCCTCATTTCGTTATGAAAATGGAACAAATTATGCATTGATGATGTTGAGAGGTTTAGTACCATCTTATTTTAAAGGCTATTATTAAAATCAGTTTCATATTTAGAGGGATTCATTTGATATTTAAAATATGTATAAGATGTAGAAATTCCTTGTAGATTCAAACTGCTTATGTAATTTTGTAAAACAAAAGACTTGAATCTACTCTACTCATCAGCGGAAAACATTTATCGATCGATAAATCACGAAGCATACTAGAGAAAGAATTCAATTAGCACATTACATAATGATTTCTTGGGGAAAGCCATATCTAAAATCCCCTACTATCTATATATTCCATTAGTCAGAAATTATGAGAAGATTACAATGCTTTGCTCAAGCTTGAGCAACATCTGCACTATCTCTATCTGTCTCACGGCTTCCTAGACAAGCCTTGACCCGAGCCCCTATTTCCTTGCACTATTTCCTTGGGAATTGTCCCCTATTAATTAGGTAAATTCCTCAATTAGAATAGTGCAATACACCATAGGCCCTCCTCTAATTGCATGCACCACTTGTACAATTTGTATGATTATACAATTAATAGTACACTGCTCTTGAACTCCAATCTCAATTGGGTAACTCCTAGATATGACATGCATGAGTTATTTATGGTTGAATCATTAGTTAACTGGTTGAACACATGAAGCAACACCTCATTATGTGACCTCCTACTAGTTCCTCCATCAATTGGAACTAGTTTAACTGATTTTAATTAATTACAACTCAAAATAAACTCAATCGGGGATCCTATAAAGTAGGAGACACTCTACATGACTCTAGTTCGACCCTCAAATTGAACTAACTGAAAAAAACGAAGTCAAATTAACTTATTTAACTCGTACAAGTTGTCTTGTGATGTGGAATTTCAAATTTTCTCCAAATTTAATTCAAGGGAAAATTAAATCAGGATTTTTCTTGTTGCATTTTCAACACCCCCTGTCAACAAGAAATGGAATCACATCTACCCGAATCCAACACCTTTGGAATGTATTGCATGCAAAACTTCTCCCTATTGTTGTTGCTACTACAACATCTGCAACTGAAAAAGAAAAAAAAATAAACAAAAATAATCATTGAATCAATCTACAATTGTCTACTGGGAAAACTATGTTTTTGCTAACTCTTCTACTGACCCTCCTACTCTGCTATCAACACTACTTTTCACTCCTTGGTATCTGACTAACATTGATCCTCCTACTACTAAACAATGTGGGCCCCTGTAGCAAGGGTAATGATCCATGAGACAAAAACAACTCAATGGACCCTACCCAAATTTTGGAACTCTTGGACTAAGGTTTCATATTGCCCCACCTCACACCTGGAGGTATAGTTGCATGAGATCCCTCTACCCACTTAGCTCAAAATTTCCTCTTGCTGGAGGTATCTGCTTGAGTGGATGTTTCCACTCTGTATCCTCTTTGCTTCTCCAATTGTGGCTGCTCCACAACTTGCTAAGGCTTCTTCTTAGGCTCCATTTTTAGAGGTAAATTATGCTCCCTCTCAACCACCAAGTCTCTAACCTTTTCCTTGCTCCTCAAGGCTTTTCATTCATCTTCTACATCAAGTGCATATAGTTTCTTGACTCGCACACTGATCTGTTTCACCTGTCCCGTGCTGATGTGTCCAAGGAAAACCTTTCCTTTTCTAAATATCACAATGTAGGCATTATCTTCCAATACCGTGAGAGAAACAAGATTCTTCTTTAGACTTAAAAAAAACATCACATCCTTGAGTCTGAGAGGGAAGCCAAACTCCCTCTCAACGGTGATAGTACCGATCTCGTTCGCACTATACCTTCCATCATCTCCAAACTCAATGTTCATCTGGAGATCTTTCTCCTCCAAGTCACTGAAAAATTATTTGTTCCCCATCATTTGGAATGAGGCACCGCTGTCAAGATACCACATTCTTCCCATAATTTTGCTCACCATGCATGTGATGAGAGTGAAATCAAGCTCAGATTGTGAAGCTAGAGCTTCACCTATTACTGCTACTACAAGCTCCTTCTTTCTTGCCTTCTTTTGTGGACATTTCGTGGCATAGTGCCTGAATTCATGATAGTGAAAGCAATTGATGTTGGACAAGTCTTTCTTATTTCCCTCCTCACCTTGGTTCTTTCCCTTGGCATTCTTTCCTTTGCTGACTAATGGAAATTCCTCTTCCACTTCTTTGGACGATGGCCTATCTTTGGTGTTTTGCCTTATCTCTTCTTGCACAAAGTTAGACCACAACTTCTCCCTCCCATTTACCTAATCCTAGTAGTTGTGCTAGCTCTTGGGAAGGCTTAAAAGTGCTAAGATGACCAGATCATCTTCAAAAATTGTAATACCAATTCTCCCAAGCTCATCCTGACATTGGGTGAACTTGCTCAAGTATTGTGGCATTATGTCGCCCTTCTCCATTTTGATCTTCTAAAGCTTGTCTTTAAGTGCCAACTTCTTGTGGTCACTGATGTTCTAAAAAAATTCTATCAAGGCTTGCCACATTGCATATACACCCATATGGAGATTCCATGCAATATGATCTCAAACTCCTTCTAGTATGATCCTCCTCACCTTTGCCACACATTTCTTCCACTCTGCCAGATCTTGAGCATCAGTTGTTGGAGGCTTAGGAATATCATTGTCTATGAATTCCTTCAGCCCACTGTTAGCACTTGAGATTTCACCTAGGCTGAGATAGACAAACTTCAAAGCTACATCAAACCATTTCACCTCGTAGCTAGCCCTACGAGGTATGAGAAGGCTCTCTCGGGTCAAACTCGGTGAATTTTTCAATAGGATGAGTTGACCAATTAGAAACACTGACTTTAGGCTAGTAAACTGATAAGGAGGGTTGATTTAAAGTTTTTGGGGTTTTGGGTGGCAATTGGAGGGAGTGCAATTCAGGGTGCGGGGATTGAGCACAGTTTTTGTGGGTCTTTGGGGCAAGGTAGGAGTTTATGCTGATGCCTTTAGCTGAAAAAGATGATCAAGGAGGAAAGAAGAGAGGCTAAAGAGGGCAAACAATGAATTCGAATCCTCTCAAGACAGTGGAAAACATAAATATTAAACAAAATTGAAAGCTGAGCATGGCATGCATGAATTCAAACTTTATCACTTCTTTTGTTTAAATAGCAGCAAGAGAATAAGAAATGGAACACATAAACACACTTACAATGAAAAATAGGAAACACACCATCAACACAATAATCCACAAGAATCCACAATGAAGTCTGCAAAACCCTGGCCTTCCTTTTCCTCAAATTGCAGAAATACAAGTGAAATATACAATAGGAGCTTCTCCCTCAAGAGTCCAACCATGAAAATGAGTAAGAGAAGGCATAATATAGAAGATCTAACTTCTTTCCCCACCTCTAGGGGTCGAGCTCAGCTTCCTAGGAGCTGTTGCAACTAATTCTA
>APFE030097520.1:207646-219854 GCA_000404065.3 Pinus taeda
GAACTCCCTCAAGGATGATCCGCCTCACCTTCGCCACACACTTCTTCCACTCAACCAACTCTTGTGCATTAGTTGAAGTTGGCTTTGGGATTTCTTGATCAATGAATTCCTTCAAGCCATTGTCTTCTAATAAAACCTCCATTCTATCTTTCCATGATATGTAATTCGAGCTACCTTCCAAGGAATACTTGAGTCTCAAGCCATAGAATGCCATTGGAAAACCTTGAAGTATGATATGAATTTGATTTGCACCTGCAAGCCCGAACTTCAAACTTCGAATTCTCTTCTCATTATACTGTTCATAGCTCCGATACCATGTAGAAATTTCTCTACCGATCTAGCTATCTGCTAGCATGTAGAAAATATGTTGTAGGTTAACCTGATAAAGAAATATAAATCAAAGCAGAATACTATAACCTACTTCTATTATAAAAGTTTGTGGAAGCTTAAAGATCGAGTTGAACACATATAACCAGAAGGAGATGAACCAATGCACAATACACATGAAAATACTTCGGGGAAAGCCTGAGCTAAAAACCCCACTATCTGTATTATCATACAAGGTGGAAATACATCAAAATTATATAAATCCTTAGCTCTGACAACTAGCCAATTCTCTGTACAATCCTCACAGATGCTCAGATGGGATGATTCTCCTTTACTAAGTGGAAAACCAATCTCACACACTGCTCCAACACACTATCAGAACTGCAGAATCCTCAAGGAATGATTCCTTCTGCATGCATGAGTTTTCTTTATAAGAGAAAACATGCAACTAATAGTACACCGTCCTTGACTTTAATCTCAACTGGGTCTTTCTCAGAATAGACACGCACGAGTTACTAATGAGGGAATCCTCTGTTAACTGGAGTACAATAATTGAGTGCATGCATGCATCAATTGATTGTTAACTCACCATTAGTTCCTCAAACAGTTTGGAACTAATTTAACTAGACTTAACTCAGTAAACTGAGTTAATTAATTACAACTCAAATATAACTCAATCTTATCTCCTTAATTTAAGGGATAACCTTGCATGACTTCAGAAAGACTTCTAACTTGAATTTCTCCAACTAATTAATCCATAATGAATTAATTAATTATTTCCAAGCAGCTATTAAGACTAAATTCGATTTTAATTCACAATTTAATTCAAGGAAAAATTAAATTGGAATATTCTTCTTGCCACATTTCAACATTTGGTTCAAGTGAAGGCATCTTTCTCCTTTTTATCCCACTTAATAATTTCATCCTTCTTGATTATCTCTTGTAACAACTTAACAATCTAAGCATAATCTAAGATGAAATTTCGGAGGAAGTTAACTTTTCCCAAGAAGGATTGCATGGATTTTTTGTTCATGGGAAAGGAAATCTAAGTGATAGTCTTGACCCATTCTAGGTCTGCTTTAATTCCACTCTTAGTTATGATGTGGCTGAAGATATTTCCCTCCAACACTTTAAAGATGCTCTTCTTTGGATTTAAAGATATACCATATTTCCAACATCACTGAAAAATTTGTCTCAGATGATGAAAGTGATCATATATTTTCTTTGAAAATAATGTAACATCATCGAAGTATACCACAACACTTTGTCCAATCAAACCATGAAATGTGATGTCTATAGCACACTGAAATGTAGCGGCTACATTGATGAGTCCAAAAGGCATCCGCTTAAAAGTGAATGTACCCCACTTTGTCTTGAATGTAGTCTTATGTCGGTCGGGTTCTGCTACTAGAACCTGGTTGTATCCGGAAAATCCATCTAGTAATGAGAACATCTCTGACCCATATATTATTTGAAGTATATGCTCTATATACATCACAAGATAGTTGTCCTTATCTGAAGCTCGATTAAATTGTGGAAATCAACACATAGGCATATCTCTTTGGACTTCTTTCTTATGGGAACCAAACTAGAGACTATGGTAGAATGATGAACTTTGAATATGATCTGAGCATCCAACAATTTCCTTAATTATTTTTAAATGATGTGTTCAAGCATAGGATGAACTTTCCTCAATTTATGTTGGAAAGGCTTCACCCCTTCTTTGATAGGTATTACATCATGGATAATCTGTGTATCATAAGTTTTCAAATCACCATTCCATGCGAAGACATCTCAATACTTCTTGAAAAGATAGATAAAAACTTGTTGCTCTTGAGGTGTACAACAAGTATCGAGATTCACATACATAGTATCTTCTTTATGACCCAAATTCACCTATTCATGTGAGAGTATAGAAATGTGAGTCCTTGCATTAGTTGGTCCCTTAAAATGATTTTTCAGGTCATACAAATTCTCTAGTGATACCACACCCTTGGGCATGGGATTTAATTTGTTTTCCTAAACTAATTCCTGCAAGGCCTTCTTGTGCTCATCTTTGTTAATTGTCGCATGCTTAAACACATCAAAATTTTCCATGAAGTCTAGTATCTGTTGGTCATCATTGAAAACATGAAAATTAGTAATTTTATCGAGCACATATGGCTTATAAATAATCTCAACTGAAAATCCATCTCTTAAAGGTGACAACCTAGCAGTAGTGTTAGCTAATGTATTTATAGCTACATTGTGACTATGAGGAACTTAATTAATATTAAAATCTTGGAAAAATAAATTGAGATGCCATACCTCTTTTGATAATTTCTAAGATTGGTGTCACATAATGAATTGTATGTTGTACCTGGTGTGTAACAATGTTTTGGTCACCTATTAGTTTAAGCGCTTCCACTTTGAGTTCAATGGCTTTCTTTAAACCCAAAATGAGTGTTTCATATTCAGAAACATTATTTGTGCATTTTAATTCTAAGTGGCATGAGATCATATGTTTTTTTTTGTGAGTCTACCAAAATACAACCAACTCTAGAAACCTCCTGTGTCTTCAAACCATCGAAATACAAAGTCCAAATGTTAGCAACAATAGGTTTAGTTCCTACACTGGTACTATTTACATCTACAAGACAAGAATCATTTGCACCAGTTGGATTGCAAGGAAGGTGTTACAATTGTGTATCTAGTGGTACAGGTGAACTTTGCGCAAGATAACATCTGTGATCGACCTCTAGAAAACAATTTCCAAATATCATATCTGCATAACTGATGGGCTCATTAGGAGCTTCAAGTGTTGTGACAGTATGTTTCATGAAAGGTTTGTTGTCGACTCAGAATTGATTGTTCTTTCCCTTATACGGGATCCATAAATGAAACCAATCTGTAGCAAAGTAACCTTGTAACTTTCTTTACCATTCTCTACTCAATAGTAAGCCATAAGCTTATGGAATGTCCATGATGACAATATCAATACATCGGTGAACTCTATGGTTTGATGATAAATGGATTATAACATTGTTAAGTTCACAAACTTCCTGCACTAAATATCTATCTAAATGAATGATTTTGGCATTTGTATTTTCCCATTTAGCATTGATTTTTTTGCAATAGATAGAGGCATGACATTCACAAATGCACCAAAATCAACTAGGAAATTATGGAAATTATAGTTAAATATTTCAAAAGTTAAAAGAAAAGGGGGGCAAGTAGACCTAGCATTTACGTTAGCTACATTAACAATTGATTCAAGAATGGATGCAATCTTATTGGACAAGGCTTGAGAAGAAGAAACCATTTTACTTGACAGAGGCTGAGATGCAAATGCTTGGATGATCAACTCATGTTGCCTTGCTATCTTGGCTAGTTCATATATGGAAATATTTGCACGAACCTTCTTTGTATCTTTAATAATATTGTAGTCAATATATTCATCTTGAGTGGGGTGTGTTGAAGTGGTAGGAGGTGTGCCTTTGTTTGAAACCTCATGGGTGGCAGAATTATTTTTATTATTCTCAGAATCACTCTTATCTGATTTTGTACTCCCATATTTTTTATGAGTACCTTGAGAAGGATTGCTAGGAGGTAAGATCTTTCTTAACAATTATTTTCTCACATCTTTCTTAGGCACTAGTCCTTTGCTCCTCAAGTTATTAGCAAGTTGTTGAGGAAACAAATCACCTGTTAGGGGCTCACCAACACCTTTTCGGTCATTGTTGAATATGAGATCGAAAGTGAAGATTGAATTTCCTGTATTTTACTTTTCCTCTCTTGAGGTAGGTACTTCAGTCTCTTGTGTCTTCTCAAAATTCTCTTCTACTGTTAAAATTTATATAACATTTGAAATCAAAGCATTCATATTGTGTTTCCATTGAGGGCATGTTTTCTATAAATGAGCCTCTTCATGAAAGCCACAGTACTTTCCCATTCCCAAGTTATCAACATTGGAGTTCTATGTAGACGTAGGTGGTTGATTGAAATCCTTCGTAAGAAACAGCTTAAAATACTTACTATTATTAGAAGCCTCACTTGACTTCCTCTTGAGTTTTGATACTTCATTGGTTAAAAGCTTCAATGACTTAGTCAAGATGTCCATGTCAAAATGATCTTTCTCTTTAGCTTTGGCGGAAGAGGCTTGGCACGTTTTACCAATGTCTTTGGAGTCTTTTGAATCTTCCTGATAAATAAGGATCCCAATAGACCTTAATTCCTTCTCAACGGTGATTTCTTCTACAAAGTTAAGATCCAAAGTATATTTTGCAGTGCACTTGATGAAAACAAAAATGTTAGTAGGCAAGGCAACATTGTAATAATTTTTAGTAATAGAATCATTGGTCGAACACCAGTGGGGAATTTACTCAAAATACATGTAAATATTTGATTAAAATATTTAACCTTTTCTTTATCCCGCATCTTAATATTTTTAATTTCTTTTATTAACATGGTTGGGGTTTTATCATCAGCAAACTTTACTAGGAATAATTGCTTAAAATCCCTCTAATTGTTGATTGAATTGGGTGGAAGACTTTGGTACCAAAATGATGCTCTACCTTCTAGACTGCATGGAAATAATCTACAAGCATCATCATCAAAATGTACCCCTAACATCCATAGATGCAAGTAGAAGTCACCAATGTGATCTTCGGCCTTCACTTTCTTATCAAGATTGTACTTTATAAGAAGCTTTTTCGGGTACTTTAGTAAGCATTGAAGATTGCCCAAAGAGAAAGAGGCTCTTGAGCCATCTAATCCAATTGGTCATCAGCCTTGTCTTTGTTCTCCTCTTCCTCCTCCCTCCGTAATTCAAAAGCATCTTCTCCTTCACCATTCAAATGCTCATTATTATCCAGGTGTTCATCTTCCCTCAACTGTTCCTCATCAGAAAAGTGAAAAACTTCCTCATCTCCCTCCATGTTTTCCCAAATATGAGGTGGAAGGTCCCCTTGTTGATGTATTCCTTCAAAATAATCAACTAAATCATAAAGGGTTGCTTTAACCAACTCTTCCACTAACGAAACTAACACATAGCGAAGGGTTGTATCTTTCTTGTTGGCTTATGAGGAAGAAAACATGAGTTAGGAAGTAGTCCAATAGCTCTAGTGAACTACCAAGTAATAGGTCAAAGTGTCCATAGTTGATTGTAAGTGACTTCGTATGCAAGCTCTAGAACTTGATGAGTGTACTCTCCTTCATTAGATATATGTGTTGGAGTTAGAATTAGATGATTGATGCCTTGCACAATAGGTTCTTTATGTGAATGTTGTGAATTATGAGCCATAAAAGGTTTTCCCTCCTTCTAGAACCAGAAATATTGATGATGTTGGATGTTGCCAATAGTAAATGGGTCTCCCTAATATGAAGTCCCAATTAGACCTCACACCATTTGGAGTAGGAGCCCCAACCAAAAATTATGGTCATTTTCCATTATCTTAGAGATTTTCCTTGGTTGCAATACACGACACAAGAGAAACTCATATACTATCAAGATAAGAAAGTAAGTTAGCCTTGTGATGTATTCAATTGTAAAGTGTATGATGGTTACTTCATGAAATGGAATATAAAGTGAGTCTTTGAGAGAAAAGTATTGGTGCCATACTAATAAATACACACACATAATATGAAAGAATCATTAGTAATCTTGCAAAATAGTTCACAAAGAATTAATGATCATGAAAAACATAAGATGCGTGATTCAAAGGTGCATACTAAAGAAATTGAAATAGTTCATTTTCATTAGTATGTGTTTACTTAAACATATACCGAAAACAATGAAAGAATCATCTCACTATCATTCACAACATATGAATGAAAAGTGTGTCAACTCCAAGAGCTTCAAATTATTGAGTGAAAGTTCCAAGACACATGATTATAATGATAAAACACTTTTTCCAATAGTGGAATGTTAAGCAACTACTTGCTCCTCAAAAGTCTAATATTTTCTCCTATGCATAGCTTGAGAAGCCAAGGTGAAATTTCCTTTGCTTGATCTATGAGGGTGTATATATAAAAAATGAGATGACTCTGCACCACCCTTGTGACTCTTGAGCTCCCCTCATGACTCTTGGGCTTCCATGAATTTTCACATTCTATGAGTGACCTTTGGACTTTCACACTCTTTACATTTCTCATTTTTTTTTTAAATTACATAATTACATCCACAATGTTGTAGAAAATATAATGAAAAATATGACTCTTGATGTGAAACTTAGACAATCGATGACTTGGCATTAATGACATGGACTTCATTATAGAATGATTATGTCAATATTATCTTCTATATGTTATTTTTGTATGTTTAGAATAAGTCTTGCATGTGTCTCATATTCATCCTCCAAGAGCTTGAATGATAGGTAGTTTTCCTTGTGATATTGGTCTTCAATATTTTGTCGTGATCTAGTTTCCCTTCATATTCTTGCTTGATGTTGTTTTATCTCTCCATCTTCGCAAGTGTCTTCTTGCATGATATCCTTGGCATCCTCCTTGAGCATCATCTTATCATGTCAAGATATAGTAACTACAGATGAAAGTCACTCATGACAAGACAACATCAGTCTGGAAAGATATTAGCCTAACTTATTCATGTAATTTACTGATTGGATCTGTGACTAAGTCCAAGAATGAAGAGGAGGCTTGGGGATTACACAGTGCACAATTTAAGAATGCAATGATGGGAGTTTGGTTACTATGACTATGCAATGCATAGTTGCTGAGAGACTAGGAGACAAAAATGCACAGTTGAAGGAGATAATTACATGACAAGGTAAGCTTTCTCACTATTATTGTGCAGTGTGAAATTCAAGTAAGACTAAGCCATGACATTTCATAGTTGTGCAAGTCACAGATATAGTGAGGCCTAATTGTTGACTAAGGCTGCGCAGTGCATAGTGGAAGGTTGGATGAGAGAGAGGATTACATTTTTTTGGGGAAGGGGGTAGAAATTGGGCACCATGAATATGTATTGCACATTTGCAAGAGAAAAGGGATGTTGATTGAGGCCTGAGATTGCGTAGTGTGCAATTTAGGAAGGCAAATTGAAGAGCAGTTGGTCGGGAAAGAAACACTTCAAAAATTACTAAGTGTGGGATCAGTGAGGCAAAGATGAAACAAAAACATGGCTTGAACATGATCACCCACTCATAAAAATGATCAATCATAGAATGATGAAATACTTAACACCCAAAATCAACATGTACCCGTTGAAACGACAACAAAACGACACTTTCCTCCAAGTGTGACACTCAAGATACACTTTGTGACACAAGTGACAACATTAACAAAACAGTGCATAGAAATTTGGGAGTAAGTCTAGTAGATGTCTCTATGCTAGATAGGACCCATTAGTACCAAAGTTTCCTCTTAAAGATGTGCTATAGCTCTCTTTCCCAAAGTGTGACACTTCCCTTACCAAAAGACAACACTTGGGTTTTCTTCATAGAGGGACTTGAAAAATTAGAGAACTAACATGGAATGTCTTTTATTATTAGAAACAACAGCTCACATGGTTAAAGGAGGCTCCAAAGCTTGAATATAGGAAAAAATTTGGAGGGTGTTGTAGCAGCAACAACAAGATAGAGAAGTTGAAGTATACGATTATGATTGCTCCTTAGACCTTTTGGAGATTCAACTAAACCTTCTTAATCGTTCTAGTGACTTAGATAATATTTTTAAAGTCATCCAGTCCAACCTTTATCATGTAATTGTTCCATGTACCTATCATGTCCTTGAATTTGTTATTTGGTTAGAGTCTTCCCTTGTCCCACAAAGGAATTTTGTTATGTCTTATTTATGGAAGAATATTTTTGAGGTCACTTCAGAGCTAATACACAAAGCTTTTAATTTTCCTAAAGTTGATAATCGCAAGAGATTTTCATATGAATCCTTACTCCTCAGTTATATTGTAACCACCCCTCCCATATTTAACCAGTTTCACCAACCTGTTAAGGTAAACATGAGACAAAGAGTTATTATGACATGACCCGACCTCCAAGCCTTAGTTATAAAAGTGGGGCCAAAAACTGACAACAAACTAATAACTCACATCATCCCTCAGAACTACAGGACACTCAAGGGCCAAAGAACCACCCCAGGTGACCAAAACCTATGTTGAGGCTGTATTTCTCACCATTTAACCCCCAACTGCATGCATGACAAGATCTCCATGTGTTTATAGGCCACCAAATGTTTGCACAAGCCTACCTGGGTGCGATTGTGACCCAAATTGTCTAGTTCAGAAAATGTGGTCTTGATATATGAGCCTCAATTCCAGGTTAGCCTCCAGACCACTACCCAAAAATTCTTAAAACTTCTCAGAATCATAAATGACATGACAACAAGGATAAACATACAAATTTGAGTTATAAAATTAATCTAGACCAGCCAAAAAATAGCATACATTTCGTCAAACACATGGAAAACATGTAAATTACAGGTCATAAATGCATATATGATCATAAACTAATAGTCTTCACCTGTGAATCACCGAGTTTGCTTTAAAATTTCTCTAGCTAGCTGCAATATCACTTGTTATTCTAGACATTCATCAACCATTCATATATTCATCAAACATTTCAAGAGTCTTAGATAAAATACGTCATATAACTAACAAAAAACTAGCATATAAACCATGGAAACTTAGCCATAATATCACCATCATAATCAATACATATGCTCATAGACCACAATAGAATTTAATACTTCTTATTAACATATGAAAATGCCAACAAGTCAGGCACTTCCACGTACCACATGACCATAGATTGGGTTGAACCAAACCTCTCTTTCATCCAATCACCCCTGTGCCATATTCCAAGCATGAATGTGGGATCTCATGGAGTAAACCAAAAAAAATAAAACAAAGGATTCCATAGGCCAACCCACCTCAACCAATGATTCCACATTGCTTTCGGACATCACTAACAGCAACAAGATCAGACTCTACCCAATTTGTCTAGGGCTCCAATCACTAACTCAACCCACATCCTTCCAGGGCTCTAAATCATTTGTCCATCCCAACTCCAAGGAGTAGTAACTCAACCCACCAGTGGCTTCAGGTCATTTGTCCCAACCTAGGCTCTAGGACTAATAACTCAACCCAATATATTCAAGGGCTTTCAAATCATTTGTTCCAACCCACAGCTATAAGGAATTGAGAACCAATTAGAAAACAATCAAGTGGAAAAACCCATAACACCATGGCTATCCAGGAAATGACAAGGTAAGGCTAAAAGCATTGTCAATCTGGGAAATCCTCCATGTCAATAATAGCTCATAACCAAACAATCACATGCATATACCATGTATCCATAAATCAACAAGGATATCATACATGAAACCTATTACCTGCAAAGCAATCCGATAGTAGTTGATGATCTCGTTGTCACCTTGTGCTTTCTTTCTTTCCCGTGCCTTCTTTCTCCAAATCCAATGTATGCCAAAGTACTCCAAGAATACTCCAAGAGTACTCCAATAATTCTCCAATAATATTCTATGTGTACAAGAGTATGAGAGAATGAGATAATAGAAGAGAGCTCCAAGCTAAGTCTAACAAAATACTATGAACTAGTCCTCATAAGCCTTTTTATCATTGAGGCCTCTATTTTCTTCATTTACCTTCATTTTTCCTTCAATTTCCCTCTTATGCAAATCTTTGACCTTTCATCTCCCTTTTCTCATATTTTCCTTTATTTCATAAATAAAATTCCAATTAATGTCACTTTGCCTTTGCCAATGCCTTTTCCAATTTCCTTAACCATAATAAACCAAAAGTAACACCCACTAAGATGTTTTTCCCACCATACAATTGGGAATACGTGTCCCATGACCTTGGTCTTATAATTTTTTACATGGAAAATAAATCAAGGGTTGTTACAAACCCCTCCCCCTTGGGGAAACACCGTCCTCAGTGTTCTATGACACCTATGACCAGCAAACCACTGAAAACAAAACATACTGCCCATGGATGTTTATAACACATCCCATTGTAATATTTACAATGGCATCCTGCTAAAAACATGGAAAACATGACAAATATATTGCTTACTAAAGTTTTATAACACACCTCATAATGATATTCACAATAACAACCACATATACTTATGCACATTTTCTTCGGCCAACAAATAATCATATTGTTTATGGAGTTTTATAAATACAAATCGATACAATATTTACAATAACATACACATATACATATGCACATTTTCTCTAACCAACAAATAAAAGGATATGACGCTCGTATCAATCAACAAGGGAATCTAGAGGCTCACACCTCCAACCTCAAAAGTAGTGTTATGATTCACCTCCTTCCCATAAATTCTAGAATCCACTACCAAAGTTAAACATGCAACCAATGTCTAGTCCTACGATCCTTGCATTACTTGTTCTCTTAATGAACAATTACTGACTCACTGTTCCAAGGCACACTCCTAATGTGCTTTTGATTCCATCTGGAAATGCTAATGACAGAAAAAAATTATTCCATAGCCTTCCCTTCTCTGCTACACAGTCCCTTGGGAAATATGGGCACCCCCTTCCATGCAGTCACTCACCTTCCAAGTTCTATTGGCATCACCTTCTCTGCTACATAGTCCCTTGGGTGATCCATCCCTTGGAAAGGTTTCATCGCATAAGAAGTCCCAAAACCAAGGCATATCCCTACCTCAAAACCATCACACCAGCCATAGCATGCTCATGGAAATCAATGGACACTATTGGATACCAATGTCCTACAATGGCCCTGATCCCGAAGTGCTTTACCAGCAAACCACAGCCTATTCCAATTCTTTTTTGTTTTTGCTACTAATTCTTACAGTCAGTTTCAACTACCCAATCCGGAAATTTCCCTCCTTTCTTGTACCAAGCACATAATTTCCATTAGACTAAAAATGAATTCATTTAAATTCAAATCATACCTCATTAGTGGCCCATCAATAAGGTACACTTGTAATTTTGTTTACTTCCTCTCACAACAAGTCAAACTAGCTCTTCGATCAAATCATCATGTATGAACATATCACATCCGGTTAGCTCAAAACACAACCATCATAAATCAAAATAATAGATCACATGAAATCATCATAAATCATAATCATAGATCACATGCATAATAAAAACTAAAATAAAATATGAATACTTATCCTTCAATTGGTCCTTTGCTTCTACCTTTGTTCTTTGTCCTTTCTATACACTCACCAGATTAGTTGCCACATCCGGCAAGCACCAAGTTCTTCTCTTCTCTTCAATCATGTACACATATGCACAACGTACATCACACTCATACACCCACACATGGTGTACAACACCACACAATACATGCACCTACACCTGACATACAACACAACACATACACCTACACTCAGTGTACAACAAATACATATATGTACACAGAGTAAAACACAACAAATGAACATGTCACGATGTTAGTGTCAGTCTTTGCAGCCTTCCTTTAGTGATCAAACATGCTCTTACAAAGTGATTTTAAGGTGTCAAGGTCAAATTTTGTCATTTCAATAAGTCTTCAAGCAAAATTTGGTCACTAGGCATTAGGTCTAGGGTTTGTTTTTACTCTTTTTAAAATTGTCCAAATGTTGGTCCATGTCATCATTCAGCTCAGTGTACCATTATTCAGAGGGTTTTCATCATCATGTCAAGTTCCATTATGTCATTTTACAGCTTGTTCATGCTTCAGTTGTGCCTAGGTAAGGTCCATTTCCCTCTCCTAGGGTTTTGGAGGTAATTTCCCTTGGATGGTCAAATCATCAAAAAAACTTGTATCCTGATGTTCATACACCTTCCCCTATCCTTAGTGTACCTTATTAAACACTTCCCATCACTGAGATCCCCCAAATTCCTCATTTTTGCACAAACCCTAGTTTCTTGC
>APFE030097522.1:2454-34184 GCA_000404065.3 Pinus taeda
GCTACAAATGCAGTAGCAGACTCCCTTTCGTCCATCCTCATCGAGAATAGCTTGCTTTTTAGAGCCAAAACTCTGTTTGTATTCTGGGTCTCATAGAGATTTTTGATCTTCGTCCAGATCTCGGCGGACGATTTACAATCTCTGATGTGTGCAATGACATTGTCTTTTACAGACATCTTCATGAGGACTTTGGCTTTGTTTTCTCGTTTTTCCTTGTCTTCCCTCTCATTTTTCTGTGTGGTTGCTGTCGGCTTCTTCTCGTCGCCTGTCACTATAGCCCATGCATTCGCACCTTCGAGCAGAGTCTGGATCTTAAACTTCCAGTTTGTGAAGTTAGATCCGTTGAGTTTACCAGACTCGTTAAGGTAAGATTCCATCGTGTTACTCATTGTGAATCTATTTAACAACAACAACAAAAGCAATACCTGTCAGATCGATCTGTCACCTTTGCTACCGATCTGCAGTGTCTGGCACTCGCGCTCCAGTGACCAACTTCGGCGTTTCCAACACAGCCGAAACAACGATCTGATGACAATTGATCTGATCCACCTCTCCCGGATTGATCTGCCACTTCGCCGATCCTGCTCTCCTTGCAGATCGCCAACACGAAGTCGAGGTTTCCCACAGATCTCTTCTGGCGCTTTCCCGATCTGTCTCTCTCGGACTGATCTGCACCTCCGCCGATCTGCTCCGTTTGCAAACCGCCAAACGAAGTTCATGCTGTTCAAGGATCTCCTTGGCGCTACCCCGAGCGAAAAATCCGCGCTAATTAAAAATTGCTTAGAGTAGAAAAATTGGCGTGTTTTTCCCGGCAAAATCCGCGCTAATCGAACTTTCTGGAACAATAGCATGATTTCTCCCTCAAAATCCGCGCTCTGGCGCGATTTCTCCCTGAATTTCCGCGTTCTAGCACGATTTCTCCCTGAAATCCCGCGCTAATCGGTCTTCTTGCGCGACTCTCAGCGCAAAATCCGCGCCAATCGGCCTTTCTGCTTAGAAAAAAAAAAATTTCGAGTCCGAGCCAGGTGTTCTGCAGTCCACCTGCTCAATCGAGCACAGAGCTCTCGTGTACACACTCCGCCACACAGGCACTTCAAGCCTCACAGGCACTTCAGCCTCACAGGTGACAAAGATCAGGCTCACTCAATCTGAGCTCTGATACCAAGATAAAGATGCACTGAATTGAAAAGAAAGAGATGTAGCTCTCAGGTGTGGCCTGCACCTAGAGACTATACTCACAAAACTTGAGAGATTTCTCTCGTTCACTCTATTACCATTCAATCAAAAGATTACATCATTAAATACAATACTAGGAAAGAGGAAGTTGTACCCAAACCCCATAACTATAGAAACTAATCCTAAACTAGAGAGAAAGTTACAACAATGTAACCATTTTCTCCATTAATAATAAAATAATATTAATTATTCTCAACTGTATGTCAACTGAATTAAAACCCAACATGTAATGCACCCTAAATGGTAAAGCATTCTTTTAAGTTACATAGTTAATCGTTGCGCAATTTATATAATCTTCCTAAGTATCATTCTCAAGTTACCTAGGAGAGAGAAACATTCCAGTTCACCTGTGATAACCAAAATGAATACAAAAATTCTTGTTACTTTCATAGCTAGAGAAGGGCCAAGGGCCTCACACTTACAAAAAGTTCAATAAACAACAATACAAGGCTCAGGGCAGCGAACACTTGAAAATGTTACTCAATTAGAGGAAACCCCCTTGATGGTTTCATACACAACCCTAACAGAACCCATAACTCTTAGACAGCAAGCAAGGCACGGCAAAAAATAGAAAGAAACGAGGGTTTCATTCAATTGCCAGCCTGCGAGTGAAGGACAAATGAGACTGGGTAAACCCTTTGATCTGATTCATTTGGAAACCACCCTATAACCCTACTGCTTCGCATGCAATAAGAGGTAACTACACTGTTAGGGTTTAAACCATTAAAAGAAAAAATTCATCAAATAACTCAAACAAGTCAGGGAGGGCTTATGTGAGTCTGCCATGGAGGGAAGGACTCCATTTGTTAAAACCAGTCACCAAGGAAAAGAAATCGAGGGCTTTCTTCCATAGATAAATATAGATTTCGTGGATAACCTGGAGCAAAGGAGGGGTTAACTTCTATACAACAGAAAAGATGTAGTGGTATGGCGCCCTTCTTGTCTCGGACAACCAGTTGCACAGAGGAAAATTTGAGAGCCGCGTTCAGTTCCGAGATAGGTAGTGAATGAATTCCACCATCATCAACCCAATAGGTAGTTACCCTAACCCTACCTCGGTGAATCATGATCATCGAATAAACATCGTAGGGTTCCATCGCAAGATTGCTTCCAAGTGGTGGTTGGGAAGTGTGCCCACCTGGTTGTCTGTGAGTTTCGAGAACCATCGAGTTTTATCACTACAATTTATATGCAGAACATGGATTAAGTTGATTGGAAATCAATTCACCCATGGTTTTTCAAGTCATGGCTAATACCATCGACTTTTCAATAATGCATTTTAGTTATAATTATGTCGCCCCACCTGCTCCCTTAGTTTAACAAGTCTTGTATAAAGTTAAGTAAATAAAAAAAGATATTTTTCTGCATTGTTATGTTATATTGGTTTGTGTGACATTTTTGTTAAAATTGTCATAAATATTAATATTGTTAATATTTTTTTATAGGTTTAGCATGATAAATAGTTGTATTATACTTGCTCTCCAAGGTTACATTGTATGTTTTTGTCAAGCATTTGAGTATCAATTAAAAGAACAACTTTCTTTTAATTTGCGAGTGATAGATGTTGTTTGCAGGAAGTAAATAAAAACAAATTTTTGGAAATATATATATATATATATTTATTTATGGTTATTTATTAATACTATAGATTTGAAAATTTTGTGAGTTTTAAATTATATAGATTCAAAAAATAATAAAATAAAACCATATTGTCCCAAATATTAATTATATTCTTGATAATTATTATTTTTTATTTGTAACCCATCAATCGAAATTCGGTTTATGGTTGCAAATTTTGACAAACCACATGTATTCGTGTGTCATATCTTTACGTCATTAAACTATTTGTCTGTAATGTTAAAAAAAAAGTTTGATATATGTAAAAAAAACTAGCTAAAACAAAATCAAACATTTGACCTAAACATTATTACCATTTCGGTGGTATTTGAAATTTTATATCATTCAAACACTCGAAAAGATTGTGGTTGGTCTTATAATTTTTCATCATCCACTCAGAATCTATTCTTCCCTACTTTTCCAGCGATACATGGCTTTTGATATGGGCACAAGAATGACACGTGCACATGAATTTACATCCATTCATTTTTATTATTCTTGGGTAATAATGTATTCAAAATGTTTTTGATTGTGACATTAAATTTCAATTGGCTAAAAATTAAAATATGCTTTCTAATGTGAATATTAGAAAAATATGATTGAAAGATTATGGAATAAGCTCCATAATCTATATGAAAAGAATACAATATCAAACAAAGTTTTCTTGATGAAGAAGTTTTATAATTTTAAAATGAAGGACGGTGTTTTAGTTACTCAACACTTGAATGCATTTAATATTATTACTAATTAATTTGCCTCTATTAAAATCATTTTAGATGATGAAATTAAAGCTATTTTGCTAATGTGTTCTATGCCAGAAAGCTGGGAAAATTTAATTGTAGCTATGGGAACTTCAGCAACTGCGCAGACCCTGAAGTTGGATGATGTCAGCAATAGTTTAATGAATGAGGAAAACCAGGGAGGAGAAGCTCTAGCTTTAGCTAATCATGGTAGGAGAATGGATTGAGGCTGGCAAGGGCAATCATGATCGAGAGGCCGATCAAAAGCAAGGAGAGGCAAGATCATCTGCTTTCATTGTGGCAAACCCAGTAAAAAGGATCAGAGATCGTCTAGTACAAATCACAAGTCATCGAGCGCAAATGAAATGAGACTAATGTTGTAGCCATAGATGGTGATGTGTTGTTTACTTTTTCAGTAGAGGATGCATGTTTATATACATCTAGCAGTAGCTTTGATTGGATCCTTGACTCTGGGGCATCTCACCATGTAACCCCATGCAAAGATAGTTTTGTTTCATATAATCTTCGTGATTATGACAGAGTGCATTTGGGGAATAATCATTTATGCAGTATTGTTGGAGTGGGAGATGCCCAGATTAAGATGAAAGATGGACAAGATATATTGTTGAAACAGGTGAGGCATGTACCATAAATGTGCATGAGTTTAATCTCTATAGGACGACTGGATGATGAAGGCTATTCCACAAGCTTTGGAAAAAGGAGTCTGGAAAATTAGCAAAGGAGCATTGTTCGTGGCCAAATGACCCAAGACATGAACATTATACACATTGAAGACACTGATAGAAAAATCAGACTTGGCTGTTGTCACAAAAGAAGGAAATTTAGCAGATCTGTGGCATAAGCGTTTGGGTCACATGAGCGAGAAGGGCTTAAAAATCCTTGTTGGTAAAAATTTATTGCCAGGTTTGAAATTCTACAATTTTGATCTTTGTGATAATTATATATATGGTAGACAAAGAAGGGTTTCATTTCCCAGAGGTGGCCATGACAGAAAGGAAAATGTGTTAGAATTGGTACACTCAGATAAATTTGGGCCTGTTAACATCAAATCATTAGGAGGAGCATCATATTTTGTAGCATTTATATATGATGCATCCAGGAAGGTTTGGGCATATCATATGAAAAGTAAAAGTGAATTGTTTGGAATATTTCAAAATTTTCATGTTGTTGTTGAAATAGAGACTAACAAATTGCAAGTGTTTAAGAAGAGATAATGGTGGAGAATATTGCTCAAATGCATTTAAGGTATATTGTAACAGGCTTGGCATAAAGCATGAGAAGACTATGCCTGGTACACCTCAATAGAATGGTGTCATTGAAAGGATGAACCACACCATTATGGAAAAGGTGTGAAGTATGTTGTCCAATTCCAATTTAGAGAAGAATTTTTGGGCCGAAGCAATCAGAACCACTTGCTAACTCATAAATAGATCTCCAACTACAGTCCTGGATGGCAGTATCCCTGAAGAAGTTTGGACCGGTAAGAATTTGAATTATTCTCACTTGAAAATCTTTGGATGTGAAGCATTTGTACATATTCCCAAAGAAAATAGAATTAAGCTAGATGATAAATCTATGAAATGCATTTTTGTGGGATATGTGGATGAAGATTTTGGTTATCGTCTATGGGATCCAGTCAAATATAAAATCATTAGAAGCGGGGATGTTATATTTAATGAGTTAGAAATGTTCAAGAGGACTGTAAGTGAGTTGGAGGTCAAGAAGGTTATTGACAGGTTTGAAGAGCAGTAGGAAAATATACCACAAAAACAAGAATATGAACAACAAATTCAGGAGCATGAAGAACAACAAGTGGAAAATGATGAACAATAAGAAGAAGGAATCTTGCAGGAACATTTACAGGAGATTCAACCTGATAATGCACCACCATAATTGGTTCGTAGATCTTCTAGGCCTCATAAACCTTCACAAAGGTATCCTCCTTCAAACTGTATTTTGTTGACTGATGAAGGTGAGCCTAATTGTTTTCAAGAACCTTGTAAAGTTGAGCACAATGAAGAATGGAAGAACAAATGAATTCTTTGTTGGAAAATAAAACTTGGGAGTTGATAAACCTCCCAAAAGGTAGAAAGGCTCTACAAAACAAATGGGTTTATAGGATTAAGCATGAAGGTGATGAAAAGAAGGAGAGGTATAAAGTAAGGCTGATGGTGAAAGGTTTTTCCCAAAAAGAAGGTATTGACTTCACTGTAATTTTCTCTCATGTTGTTAAAATGTCATTCATTAGATTTATTCTTGGTCCAGTTACTGCTTTAGACATAGAATGTGAACAGTTAGATGTAAACACTGCATTCCTTCATGGTGAATTGGAGGAAGAAATGTATATGGAGCAGCCAGAATGCTTCATAGAAAAAGGAAAATAAGACCTTGTTTGTAGGTTGAAGAAGAGTCTCTATGGGTTGAAACAGGTACCTTAATAATGGTACAAGAAATTTGATTCATTCATGTTGGAACATGGTTTTCAGAGTTTGGAAGCTCACCATTGTGTCTGTATCAAGAAGTATGATCAAAAAAAGTATATGATATTATTTTTATATTTGGATGACATGTTGATTGTTGGGCATGATAAGAATAAGATCAATAGGTTGAAAAAAAATTTGGGTAGCAAATTTGCAATGAAGGATTTGGGAGCAGCACAACAGATATTGGGCATGCGGATTATGCGTGACAGGAAAAAACAAAAGGTTGTGGCTGTCACAAGAAAAATATATCAAGAAGGTGCTTGATAAGTATAATATGAAGGATGCCAAGCCAGTTGGTACACCCCTTGTAGCTCAGTTCAAGCTGAGTACTGAATTATGTCCTAGTGATGACAAGGAGAAAGAAGAGATGAGCAAGATTCCTTATGCTTCAGCAGTTGGCAGCTTGATGTATGCCATGGCATCCACATGACCAAACATTGTTTATTCAGTGGGAGTAGTGAGTAGGTTCCTTGCCAATCCAGGCAAACAACATTGGGAAGCAGTGAAATGGATTTTGAGGTATCTCAAGGGCACTAGTCACTATTGTTTATGTTTTGGTCATGATGAGACTATGCTTGAAGGATTTACAGATGTAGCTATGGCTGGAGATATGGACAATAGAAAGTCCACTACATGTTATTTGTATACATATGTAGGTGTAGCAGTATCTTGGGTGTCAAGGCTACAAAGAATAATAGCCCTCTCTGCAACAGAAGCAGAGTACATCGCTGCAACAGAAGCTTGTAAATAGATGTTGTGGATGCAACAATTCCTAGGGGAGATAGGAATAAAGCAGGACAAGTATGCGTTATATTGTGATAGTCAAAGTGCCATTAACTTGGCGAAAAACCGAGTGTTTCATTCAAAAACCAAACACATTGACTTAACGTACCGTTGGATCTGGCATGTGTTGGAGGAAGAACAGTTATCTTTGGAAAAGATCAATACAGATAGGAACCCTGCTGATATGTTCACTAAGATTCTACCATGAAATGAACATGAATTATGTAGAGGCATGGTAGGACTCGGTGTGACTTGATTCATGACTCTTATTTGGCTTCAAGTGGGAGAATGTTAAGTGTGAAGCCAAATTTATGTAGGGTTCTATAACCTTCTACATCGCCATTAGATTTTAAACTTCGATGCAGGATTCTAGATCCTTTTACACTGCAATTAGCTTTTAGATCTCCATCTAAATCACATACAAGATTCTAGATCCTTCTTCAGCCTCTATAAATTTGGAATTTCTCTGGCCAAGGAATGCAAGCCAAGGTCCACGACTGTTTCATAATGCTAAGTGATTTCTATTCTCTAGTGATTGTTTTATCTATTTCGCTATTTATGATTGAGTAATTTTGTTGTTTCTCTATTTGTTTGTCTCTAAAATGATTCTTTGCTATTGCCGTCTAAGTCTCTGAGTATAAATCTGCTGTGTGTGATGTATGCTCAGAACTATCAAAAAGTTGGTGGTGCATTTTATCCTATGAACGGCAAGTTGGTTGGTGCAGGTTATCCTACAAGCACCGAGTTACTTTCAGGGTATAGTTAGCGGGTTTTATTCTAGCAAAAATTGCCATAACATTTTCATTTGTTTGATTAAAGAAATTTGGAGTCAAAGTTCAAATTTCAAAAAGGAACATTGTCTTATAGAATTTGGGTTGCTTAGTCTGAGATTCATATTTGGGTTTTGATCTTTTCAGTATAGAATTTAGGTCACTTCCTCTGAGATTCAGGTTTGGGTTTTGATCTTCTCCGTATCCATTTTTTGAGTTCGAACAACAATGACGAAGGCTATTAACTACTCGTTTATAACTCTTTTGGTCGCCATAATGATGATGGTGGGAGTGGAAGCAGCAAAGATGATGGCACCATCTCTCAGTGCAACAATCAAAGCAGGTGCTGCTTCAAATTCCCTTAGTTCCTTTCCTATTTCTCGCCATTGTCGCCTCACTCATTTCAAAATTGGTTTTTCATTGTTACTGACATGTGAGATGTATTCCGGTGGCTGTTTGGTTTGTTGTTAATGATCTCGTGGGAGAGGCGATTACTATTTTCAGCCTAAATGTATTGTCTCTTCTGATATTCTCTGTATGTTTTTCGGCCTAAATGTATTGTGACTTCTGATATTGTTTATATGTTTGACATTGTGGGTATGGATTTTGTGGAAGTTATGTCTACCGAATAAATGGCAGTTTTTGTATCGGGAACACAGATTTCTGACTCTTTATTTAGCAATTTAGTAAATAAAGGGATGTTTTCAATACCTGTTATTGTATTTTGTTTGTCGGTTTCACTTTTGGATTTTTATGATCTTGTAAGTAGAACTTGCAGCAACTATTTGAAATCTCAATTTAATTATGTGATAGCCATCTTTATCGTGTTACAAATTATGACTAGTTAATATGTAGAAGGTTACATAAAGTGTATTACATAGCATGAATCCATTTAAAGATTGAATTATATTTTATCATGATGGACCATTTTTTGTTTTATTTTCGTGCACATTGTCTAAATTGGTTTATGCTATTAATAAGCATTTTGTAATGTAATAAAGTGATTACTTGTAGAATTGAGGCTTCTGTGATCCATCAAAGTTATAAGAAGAGCTTCGGCGAAAATCATATATAGAAAGACTTTTGTTGAACCATTTCGAACCAACTAGTGTGGTTCATAGTCAGGACACGTTGAAAACATATAGATCCAGCTTAAACATATAGATCCAGCTTAACATGTTAAATAGTCTGAGCAGAGATTCCAACGGCTAACTCTAAATAACGGCTAATTTTAACTATAAAACCTAGGTCGAAATTATATTTGTTTATTTAATTTATAATTATAATTATTTTAATATTAATTTATTAATATATTAATAATATATTTTTTTTTATTTAAATTAATTATATAACATTAAGTTGCTAGAATATTTTTAATATCATTGACTTTATATTTATTATTGTTACTACTATTAATATTACAATTCTCGATATTGTTAATAAATAGATTATTATTATTAGTCATATCTTCATTGATAGAATTATTATTAAAGCTCCTAGAATTTATGGAAACTATATCCAGCCTATTGCTATTACTCGACCTACTATCCAGGCCCCTATTCACACTACCGCAACACCCGAGACTGCCGGTATAATCAGACCTGAAATCACGACATACCTTGTTAACTCTGCTCGCCCCACGCGTTGAATGACAGTCCACCCCTGCGCGCTCGGATTTGAATAAATGCCTGCACAGCGGAATCTGATTAAGATCCGCGGAATTAGACAGTCATCTGCCACTGTTAATGTTAGTATATTATCTTGAATAAATAAATAATTTGTGGTTGGGTATTAGTCTTTTTTATTTATTTTTACTTATTCTCATAAATAAAACAATATATTAATAATATTAATATTAAAATAATAATTATTTATAATATTAAATTAACAAATATAATTTCAACCTAGGTAGTTAAAATTAGTTATTATTCAGAGTTAATCGTTGGAATCTCTGTTCAGACTATTTAACATGTTAAGTTGTATCTATGTTTTCAACTTGTCTTGACGATAAATCACACTAGTTGATTCGAAACCCGTCGACAAAAGTGATTACTATCATATAAAATAAAACATTAAAATAATTCCAAACATATAAAATCATTTTTTAAATATATTATACTTGACAATAAATGCAAATCACCATAAGATTTCATAATAAATGTGCAACTCAGAACAACAGTGACAGTACGGTGTATCTATCAACGCAGCAAAATTAATCAACTGTGTGATTGTTAAGTGATTTTAAATAATGTTAACAAAGATATACCAATATCTTTGTTAGACAGTATCAATCTTGATTGCATTTAATGCTACAAACACTACAATCTCATATGCAAATATACAAACACTGCAATCTCATATACAAATGATCTCTGCGTATCTCAACTACCAAACCACAAAATATTCAATAATACAAAAAAATAAGTACACAGGAAAGACAGGAAACAACATATCTATTGTTAATTATAGAAAAAATTACAGAAAAGAGGAGCCGCAGAATAGATATGAATACCTGGAGTAAGCATCACGTGAGAATCTGGGTAGGCTTCAACATCAACCAGCTTGCGTTCAAGCTGAGCCATTCTACTGCTAAGAAACAAATTCTGACTAAATCCTTCTGCGCTTGGCAAGACTAGCACTTCTGAACAAATTCTAAACTTTTTCTCAAAATCTATCTCAGACACAGTGAATGTCCGTCCTTATTAGATCCAGACACACGGACACAGATGGGCATTTGAATAATTTCGAAGTTAAATATCATTGCACATGGAAAATTATAGTAGTCAAATAGCTTTAAAAATATAAAGTTTTCACTTCTATATTTATGACAAATTTAATAAAGAACCACCATCCACTCAGTAACCTCCAGCTTTTGACGAATATTGTTGGGATGATTTCTTAATATAACCCATGAAATTTGCATTCACCAAGTAGAAAGAACTCTCCACCGTAATCCATCGTTACCACGAATGGCTGGCAAATCAAATAAATGAACGCATTTGAACCATTTATAGGATTATTTTATTTGCTTTTATTATAAAATTTATTTGATTTATTAATTATTCAATATTTAAAATTAATATTTTTTTCTTCATACTAGCTTCATTATCTTTAATTAAAAATATTCTCTAATAATACTATTATATTAACTTTTTGTTTTTGTTTTTAATTTTGAATTAAAAAATTTATTTATATTAATTTTTTAATTTTAAATTAAAAAACTATATGTTTATGTTTGATTTTCACATTATCAAGCGTGCTTTGTGGGGTTGTATGGTTCACGTATGATGTGGGCCATATCGTTGGTCCATGACCTAGTAGAACTAGGTCTAAGTTTAACAACTTAAGTTGCTAGAAAAATAACCGTCATTGTTGGATTGTATGAGCATCGTCCGTTGATATGGGCTCTTTATCTCTCAATCGTAGCCATCCAAATCAACGATCATGACTGAGGAAATTGACAAAAACTATATCCAAGACCATATTTCTAAAAAATGTAAAATTTAAATAATAAAATAAGCATACTAATTTAAAAATATTTTTTAAACTTTATATATATATATATATTATATATCTATTATTAAAAAATTTTAAGTACAAATTTTAATATAATATAATATTATTATAATGATTTCTTTTGCCTTAATAGTACCAAATTGTTATTGAAAAAGAAAAAAACAAGAAAAATATTTAAACTCACCTCTCTCTTCATTGAATCCAGTGGTAAACTTAATAATGGAAGTTGGAACCTTGATCCTTAATTATGGCTATTGAAAATGTCCATCGAAATAGTTTTTTATATTATGTGAGGGACTAATAGGACTATTGTTGTGGTTGAGTATGATTAGATTCTCCACAATGAACTGTTTCAGGGTGTTGAATCGATTGAATCCATTTATGCATTCAAAAATGTATTTTAAAAAACAACAAATCTTGAAATTGTATTGTTGGATTTTGGTGAATTCCTCTCAAAAACACTCTTTCGTATAAGTTAGACTAAGCCATTAGTAAAACCTAAATTGACAAAATTCTAAATTTTAACACTAACATAAATTCAGCGTTTTTCCTTCAATTTATCTAAGCCATTAGTAAAACTTAAATTTACTAAATTCTAAATTTTAACACTAACCTGAATTCAGTGTTTTTACTCTAATTTAGTTATATTTTTAAACTAAGGGATAGGTACTAGCTACTATATAACATTTGTTTAGCTTTTAAATTTTAAATAAGCATCAAATTATAAAACACTTATGGTGGAAGTTGGAACCTTGATACTCAATTATAGCTATTGAAAATGTCCATCGAAATAGTTTCTTATATTATGCCAGGGACTAATAAGACTATTGTTATGGTTGAGTAGGACTAGATTCTCCACGGCCACAATGAAGTATTTCAGGGTGCTGAATCCATTTATGCATTCAAAAATGTATTTTAAAAACAACAAATCTTGAAATTGTATTGCTGGATTTTGGTGAATTCCTCTCAAAAAAGCTTTTTCGTCTATAAGTTAGACTAAGCCATTAGTAAAACCTAAATTGACTAAATTCTTAATTTTAACACTAACATGATGTGATGGCCCCGTAAAACATGTAATTATGAAATTTACTAGGGTAAGAAACTAATGTGAACAGTTAATTATTGTGTTAAATGATATTATTTTATTTTATGAAATGCAAGATATTTTTGGAAATGCTGGCAGTCTCCTAAGGGAGGATTTCTAAAGAAAAGAAACAGTTATAAAACTGAAAATGAAACTAACCCTTTAGCCAGGAAAAGTACTGGGAGGGGAAAACCCCTGGTCTGTTGTGACAGAGAGGGGGAGAGATTCCAAGAAAAAGAAAAGAGAAAGAAAAGGAGGGCTAAGTCTGGTAAGGACCAGATAACCCTAGCACAATAGTGCATGAGTCTTGTAGAGGGCTGCAAGCCTGCAAGACAGCTCGGGGGGAGAATCCTACGTATCAATGGATCTCATGGTTGGGTGGATAAGAGCAATTAAGTGAATGCAGGTGAACTTTTGGAGCATTAACTCCTGTAGCTGGTAGTCCAGGTACGAATTATTCACTAGATTTAGATTTCCTTAATCAGCAATTTGGGTAAATAGAAGGAAAGTAGACGAATCCAAGTCTCTGTTGCTATATAGAGGTAAACGAATGTTTACTATAGAAAATAGTACTATGAGCATTTTAGTACTAGTTATTAAAGCAAAAGAATTGAGACTATCTGCTATAAGCATTGCAATTAAATGCATGAAAAGTGATGCATATTAACAGAACAGAAACCAGTGCATGCCATCTGTATAGAAACCGAAGCGTGCTATATACATAAAACTTGTACAAGTTCTGGAAGATCATAACTGTATGCAGGTGTGAAGTGCATGATATAAGAATGCATTTAACTGTATAACAGCGAAAGGACTCGCTAAAAACTGTAGCAGTAGATTGATTATAGAGAAACAGAACAACCAAGAAATCTTTACGATTCTAGACAAACAAGAATGACATACTGAGACAGTACCATTATCTATAACATATAATGAAGCCGTAACCAGAGATTTAACCAAACCCTGTACCGAGGGTGTACTGTTAATATATTTGAAATAAGGGTTACATTCATATATTTGAAACAAAGGTTACATGCCATTTACATTCGAAACAAGTATAAACCACCAACTGTATTACCACTCGTCTGAACGCATTCGACTCAGAGTGCGGGGTTGATACTATTATCTATAAGGCGACATGATGTCCCCAGACAATAGAACCCCACCGTGGTAACGACCATGTAACCGCTATACTAAAAGACATGTCCAATGAGCAATTATGGAACTGCTACTATAAACCCTTAACTAAAAATAATGCGAATCTGCGAACCGAAGAAAATACAATAACTGTAAATTGAAAACGAGCTGAGACATGTCTATGAACCAACATAATACACGTATAAAACACAGATCTAGTGCCAACAGAAGTATATGAATAAATGTACATATCGTATTCAAGGGAAAAGCATATTGACTTCATGATAACAGGAACCCTAATGGGTATAAACAGTAAAATAACCAAATATCCAAAGAGCCGAAGAGAACTCTCATTCTTTCTTAAATTACAGACAAAAGCTTGTGAATGATTGTTCAACATTCTCGACACTATGAAAGACAGAAGGAAGTAAAAGCCTGAGATCCTTGAGTCGATTCGGTTCCGGCAATGAGGCAGTGAACCCTTAACAAATATACATATATATGCAACCTGGCATAATGCCCAATCAGCTATTTAACATAAGATGGTAGAGACCATGAGAACGCAGGTACCGGCATGGAGTGGCCGACCGCGTTTCGAGTCCAGGGCTTGTCCGAGTATATAACCCTGAGGCATTAAAGGAACCTCCGTGAGGAACTCCTTCGGCTAAAAGAATCAACTTAAAACCTTGTGCAAGAATAAACCCTCACCTGTCACTGTAATGCAAGCTCTGTATCAAGTTGCTATGGGGTAAATACCTGGACGAGCCACGGTTGCTTATTATCTGTTGAATGGCTGAAGATTCGTAGTATAAACCCTATCACAGTAAAAGCAATGAGATTAGTTCAATCTGAGGTATACAGAACTAATGAACTGGTAGTAAATGCAAATACTGTGTAGATATTTATAATCCAAGTAGTTGAGGAAGAAATTGTAATCGGCGGACCATGGTTATGGGGATACCTGGAAGTAGCGTTGTAGAACTAGTAGCTGAAGTGAGGGGGTTACCGCCGAGATGAGCAACATCCAACCTTCCGAAACATGTGCAAATGGAGTAAAAAAAACATAGCTCAGTGGTATATAAACCACCAGTAAACCCTTGGGTGCATTCGGACCCTTTGATCTTAACTTATCATCCACACCGTTCAATCGACTGAGAGCTTGGCCCGTAAAACTCTAGCGCTTTAACCAAAGTATCACGTGGCCTCAGCACGGAAGTTGCCACCTGGTGATGGTAGGTGAGGGGAGTAAGGATTCTGTGCACCATCTGGCACCGGTGACGGGGTTAGCCATTAACTTAACCCCCAAATTCGTAAAGGTTTCCAATTGGGTCATGAGCATTAACTTAAGGAAGGAACCTTAGTCCAGTAGAAATTGATATACATTGTGTAATTACAGCAGCACTTTTATACCATGGAAAGCGATGCTTTGCATCATAATTACTTTATATTCGGATGGATGAATGGTAAAGTAGTAGGACTATGATATCTATTTTTTTTTTTATTATAACTGTGGATAGATCGTGACAATGTGGTATCAGAGCAGAGGTTTCAAAACTGTGGCCTCTCGAGCAGTAAGATGCAGCTGCATGGAAGATTATCGTGTAGTTAGTATATGAGAAGGAATTAAAACAGCTAACTGTTTTTCTGTTTATTCATTAGGACATAAATACATAAACAACAATCCGTTAACAGTCAACAATAAAGATGGAGGAAATGCAGGGAGTTGACAGCATTCCTCGGGAAAATCCAGAGTTGTGGGTACAGCTTGGTGCGGAGACATGCATTACCAATATGGCGATACTCAAAACTGTTCAGGAACTGAAAAGAGAGATGGCACGGTTGCGTGAAGACAACGCGTGTTTGACAGTGGAACAGGAAAGAATATTGAAGAGTCTGTCGGACAGACAAAATCCACCATTAGCCAATCCCAGTGCAGAACAGCAAAGGGCAACTGAAGAACGGAATTATGCACATGAAATCTCAAAGGAGAAAGAGGACCATTCTGACAATGTATTAGAGCAGCAGACTTCAAAGAGACAGAAAATGGAATTACAGGGAGAATTCCGGAAAATTAAACCTCCACATTTTGATGGAGAGCAGGAAGAAGCAGCAGAGGCTTGGTTAATTAACATTAATAAGTATTTCCAGCTGTATGAGTATGATCAGAATCTGAAGGCGCGGCTGGCCATCTTCCAGCTACAGGGCAAAGCAACCCTATGGTGGGAAGAAATTAAAATTGTAAAAGGAGTAACTGAGCGTTTCTATGATGAGAAGGCACGGGAATTCCATGACTTACGACTGGGACAGTAGTCAATGGACAAGTTCATTAACCGTTTCACCTCCCTGCTTCGCTATGTGCCATATATCAAGGAGGAGAAGGCCAAAGTGCAGAGATTTGTGAGCAGCTTACCAACCTATATAAGAGAACGCATTGAGTTTGATAATCCGAGGACAATGGATGAGGCGATTCGTAAGGCAAGAATCTGTTACCAGCAAAACAAGCAAAAAGGAGATATTTCAAATAAAAGGTGGAATGAAAGAAAAAGCAACAGAATTGTTGGTAATCACGAAGGAAGTCGTGGTAATGGCGGCAAGGGTGCTGGTAAGGGAAAAACTAGCAAAAATATAGCAAAGAGTACCTTTCGGACTAAACCAAGTGAGAGCAGAATCAGTGAACCACTTGCCAGGTCAGACCTTGAGGGGACGATGAGACCTCCAGTCCAATGTTGGGGTTGTGGAGGACCACACTACGTTAAGAATTGCCCTCAGCATAAAGGAGTGGACCGGACCAGATATCTCAGATCCAAGAAGCATCGACTGTTGGAGAAGTGGCGCGCAGCATGCCAAGAATTAACGCAGCTTTGGATGACCGTCAAGCGGAATACCAGCCAACCATGGTGGAGTTTGAAGGTAAAACTTCAAACCTTTCTATAGCTGTTCTTATTGACCCAGGAGCTAATTTAAGTTATGTTAGCCCAAAAATAGTAGAACAGTGTAAGTTACTTTCTGAAAAATTTAGAAGTCCATGGCTGGTACAGCTAGCCAGGGGAGCTAAGAGACGGGTCTCAGCCAAAATTAGTAACTCTTCTTTCAGCATAGCTAGACAACCAATTACAGCCGATCTGAATGTACTTCCATTGGGGTCCTACGACATTCTGATTGGTATGGATTGGCTGGAAAAACATTGGTCGTTGCTAAATTGCAAAACCAAAACCATTTATTACAAGGATGATCTGGGGCAACAACAAGAGTTGCAGGGGATAAAACACCTTGTACAGATCCGACCTATCACTGCTTCTCAGCTAGCTAAATGTCTCAGAATGAAGTGTCAGATTTACACTATTCAAGTGGGTTATGCAAACCAGAAAGACAAAATATCTGCATTGGATGGCATTCCGGTAGTACAGGAATTTGTGCATGTTTTTCCTGAAGAGGTACCAGGACTGCCCCTGAAAAGGGATATAGATTTTACTATAGAGTTAACACCAGGGGTAGCCCCAGTATCAAGGGCACCATATCGAATGAGCGTGCCTGAGTTAACAGAATTAAAAATGCAACTACAAGAGCTGCTGGATAAGAATTATATCCGCCCCAACGTGTCACCGTGGGGAGCTCCAGTGTTATTTGTCAAAAAGAAAGATGGAACTCTCCGTATGTGTATAGACTATCGTCAATTGAACAAACTCACGATCAAAAACAAATACCCCTTGCCTCAGATTGACGAGCTCTTTGATCAAGTGAAGGGAGCAAAGGTATTCTCCAAGATCGATTTGCGATCTAGTTATCATCAGATCAGAATTAAAGAAGAGGACATTGCCAAAACCGCTTTCAGAACACGCTACGGGCATTACGAATTCGTGGTGCTGCCCTTTGGTTTGACCAATGCACCTGCCACCTTTATGTGTTTGATGAATAGCGTGTTTCACAGGTTTTTGGACAAATTCGTGCTGATATTTATTGATGATATTATGATATATTCTCGTTCCCATGAGGAACACAAAGAACATCTTAGGATGGTGTTGCAAACTCTTCGGGAACACCAGCTCTATGCTAAGTTTAGTAAGTGTGACTTTTTCAAGGAGGAAATTCAATATTTGGGTCATGTGATTACTAAAGAAGGAATTGCGTTTGATCCTCAGAAAATAAAGTCTATCATGGAATGGCCCATACCCAAGGATGTAGCTGATATCAGATCCTTTATGGGACTAGTTGGTTATTATCGAAGGTTTGTGGAAGGTTTCTCAAGGATAGCCTACCCTATCACTTCCTTGCAGAAAAAGGGAAAGGCGTTTAAGTGGGTAGCGGAATGTCAACAGAGCTTTGATCTGTTGAAGCACCTACTCACCACTGCACCCATCTTGAGTATAGCTGATCCTAATAAGGATTACGTTGTGTGTACTGATGCAAGTAAAGAATGTGTGGGAGGAGTATTAATGCAGGAAGGGAAAGTAATTGCATATGAATTAGGGAAATTAAAAGATCATGAGCAGAAATATTCTGCTTACGATCTAGAATTAACAGTTCTTATTCATGCGCTAAAAATGTGGCGACATTACCTCTTGGGGAGGAAATTTCTGTTGTTGACCGATCACCACAGCTTGACCAATTATTTCAGTCAACCTACCCTGAATGCAAGACAAGGTCATTGGGTAGATTCCTAAGTGGATTTGACTTCGAGATTAAGCACTTAAAAGGCAAAGAGAACTGGGTGGCTGATGCGCTAAGTCGAAAGGTGCAGTGTTTGTGTGAACTTTCAGTCAGCAAGTGGCGAAACACTCTGTTTGAGCAGATTAAATCAGCAGCAAATCAGGATGCTGGATACCAACAGTTAAAACAGCAGGTACAACAATCAGTTAATGAAAAATTACAGCAAGGATATACACTGTATAGTGTTGGCATGCTGTATTTTAACAAAATATTATATGTACCTGATTCAGATGACCTTAAGAATCTGATTTTGGACGAGTTCCATACCAGCCACTACAATGGCCATCCAGGGTACCAAAAGATGGTCACTGCACTTAGGAAGGAATATTTCTGGCCCAGAATGAAGAAGCAAGTGGTTGAGTATTTGGCAAAGTGTTTAGAGTGCCAGCAGATTAAGGTAGAACATCAGCATCCGGCTGGGCTATTGCAACCTTTGCCTATTCCGGGATGGAAATGGGAAACCATTTCCATGGATTTTATAACCGGTCTACCATGAACGAAGAAAAACCATGATTCCATCATGGTGGTGGTTGATAAGTTGAGTAAAGCGGCACACTTCATACCCGCGCAGTCCACTTATAAGGCGGTGCAAATTGCTCACCTTTTTATGCAGAATGTATTCAGACTGCATGGGCTACCAAAAGTAATCATTTCAGACTGGGATGTAAAGTTCACATCCACCTTTTGGAGGACGTTGTTCGCTGAGTTAGGAACATAGCTGAAGTTTAGCACAGCCTACCACCCGCAGACCGATGGTCAAACCGAGCGAGTAAATCAAGTGTTGGAAGACATGTTGAGAGCGTATGTGATGACAAAACCAAACCAATGGGAAGAGTATTTACACCTGGTTGAATTTGCATACAACAATGGGTATCATACCTCGATGCAGTTAAGCCCCTTTGAGGTTCTGTATGGGCGAAAATGCCGCACACCCTCAAGTTGGGGTGGACCTGAGGATAAGCTGAGTTTGGGTCCGGAAATGCTTAAAGAAATGGAAGACATGGTGAAAAGGGTGCTAGACAACTTAAAGGCTGCACAGGATAGGCAGAAAAGTTTTGCGGACATTAAAAGAAGGTTTAAAGAATATCAGGTTGGTGACCATGTGTTTGTGAGGATCCAAGCCAGAAGAAGCACACTGCAATGGAGCGGATGTGCCAAGCTCGCTCCTCGCTACTTTGGACCTTTTCAGATCTTGGCTAGAGTGGGGCCGGTGGCTTACCAACTTGCCTTGCCAAGCCATATTAGAATTCACAACGTTTTCCACGTTTCTGTTCTAAAGAAATATTTATACGATCCCAGACATGTGATAAAATTGCAAGATGTTCGGGTAAGAGTTAATCCCGTTGTTTTGAAAATGTGGATACATTTAATGTAAAATGATTAAAATATTGATTTTCTGCAGGTCGAACCGGAGGGCGAGGTTCTGGTCGAACCACAGAGCATTCTTGACCAGAGAGAAGTGCGGCTGCGGAAACGGGTTATTACCCAAATTAAAGTGTTGTGGCAGCACTATGGGCCTGAGGAGGCTACTTGGGAAGATGAGGAACTTATGAGGAAAGCTTACCCAGGCTTATTTAAAGGGAATAGACATCGGGACGATGTCCAATCCCAGGGGAAGATGTGATGGCCCCGTAAAACATGTAATTATGAAAGTTACTAGGGTAAGAAACTAATGTGAATAGTTAATTCTTGTGTTAAATGATATTATTTTATTTTATGAAATGGAAGATATTTTTGGAAATGCTGGCAGTCTCCTAATGGAGGATTTCTGAAGAAAAGAAGCAGTTATAAAACTGAAAATGAAACTAACCCTTCAGCCAGGAAAAGTCCTGGGACGGGAAAACCCCTGGTCTGTTGTGACAGACAGGGTGAGAGATTCCAAGAAAAAGAAAAGAGAAAGAAAAGGACGATTAAGTTTGGTAAGGACCAGATAACCCTAGCACAATAGTGCATGAGTCTTGTAGAGGGCTGCAGGCCTGTAAGACAGCTCGGGTGGAGAATCCTACGTATCAATGAATCTCATGGTTGGGTGGATAAGAGCAATTAAGTGAATGCAGGTGAACTTTTGGAGCATTAACTCCTGTAGCTGGTAGTCTAGGTACGAATTATTCACTAGATTCAGATTTCCTTAATCAACAATTTGGGTAAACAGAAGGAAAGTAGATGAATCCAAGTCTCTGTTGCTATATAGAGGTAAAAGAATGTTTATTATAGAAAACAGTACTATGAGCATTTTAGTACTAGTTATTAAAGCAAAAGAACAGAGACTATCATCTATAAGCATTGCAATTAAATGCATGAAAAGTGATGCATATTAACAGAACAGAAACCAGTGCATGCCATCTGTATAGAAACCGAAGCGTGCTATATACATAAAACTCGTACAAGTTCTAGAAGATCGTAACTGTATGCAGGTTTGAAGTGCATGATATAAGAATGCATTTAACTGTATAACAACGGAAGGACTCGCTGAAAACTGTAGCAGTAGATTGATTATAGAAAAACACAACAACCAAGAAATCTTTACGATTCTAGACAAACAAGAATGACATACTGAGACAGTACCATTATCTATAACACATAATGAAGCCGTAACCAGAGATTTAACCAAACCCTGTACCTAGGGTGTACTGTTCATATATTTGAAATAAGGGTTACATTCATATATTTGAAACAAAGGTTACATTCCATTTACATTCGAAACAAGTATAAACCACCAATTGTATTACCACCCGTCTGAACGCATTCGACTCAGAGTGCGGGGTTGATACTATCATCCATAAGGCGACATGATGTCCCCGAACAATAGAACCCCACTGTGGTAACGACCATGTAACCACTGTACTAAAAGACATGTCCAATGAGCAATTATGGAACTGCTACTATAAACCCTTAACTAAAAATAATGCCAATCTGCGAACCGAAGGAAATACAATAACTATAAATTCAAAATGAGCTCAGACATGTCTATGAACCAACGTAATACACGTATAAAACACAGATCTAGTGCCAACAGAAGTAGATGAATAAATGTACATATCGTATTCAAGGGAAAAGCATATTGACTTCATGATAACAGGAACTCTGATGGGTATAAACAGTAAAATAACCAAATACCCAGAGAGTCGAAGAGAACTCTCATTCTTTCATAAATTACAGACAAAAGCTTGTGAATCATTGTTCAACATTCTCGACACTATGAAAGACAGAAGGAAGTAAAAGCCTGAGATCCTTGAGTCGATTCGGTTCCGACCATGAGACCGTGGACCCTTAACAAATATACATATACATGCAACCTAGCATAATGCCCAATCAGCTATTTAACATAAGATGGTAAAGACCATGAGAACGCAGGTACCGGCATGGAGTGGCCGACCGCGTTTCGAGTCTAGTGTTTGTCCGAGTATATAACCCTAAGGCATTAAAGGAACCTCCGTGAGGAACTCCTTCGGCTAAAAGAATCAACTTAAAACCTTGTGCAAGAATAAACCCTCACCCGTCAACTCTAATGCAAGCTCTGTATCAAGTTGCTATGGGGTAAATACCTGGAGGAGCCACGGTTGCTTATTATCTGTTGAATGGCTGAAGATTCGTAGTATAAACCCTATCACAGTAAAAGCAATGAGATTAGTTCAATCTGAGGTATATAGAACTAATGAACCGGTAGTAAATGCAAATATTGTGTAGATATTTATAATCAAGTAGCTGAGGAAGAAATTGTAATTGGCGGACCATGGTTATGGGGATACCTGGAAGTAGCGTTGCAGAATTGGTAGCTGAAGTGAGGGGGTTACCGCCGAGCTGAGCAACATCCAACCTTCCGAAACATGTGCAAATGGACTAAAAAAAACATAGCTCAGTGGTATATAAACCACCAGTAAACCCTTGGGTGCATTCGTACCCTTCGATCTTAACTTATCATCCACACCGTTCAATCGACTGAGACCTTGGCGCGTAAAACTCTAGCGCTTTAACCAAAGTATCACGTGGCCTCAGCACGGAAGTTGCCACCTGGTGATGGTAGGTGAGGGGAGTAAGGATTCCGTGCACCATCTCGCACCGGTGACGGGGTTAGCCATTAACTTAGCCCCCAAATTCGTAAAGGTTGCCAATTGGGTCATGAGCATTAACTTAAGGAAGGAACCTTAGTCCAGTAGAAATTGATATACATTGTGTAATTAGAGCAGCACTTTTATACCATGGAAAGCGATGCTTTGCATCATAATTACTTTATATTCGGATGGATGAATGGTAAAGTAGTAGGACTATGATATCTATTTAAATTTGTTTTATTATAACTGTGGATAGATCGTGACAATGTGGTATCAGAGCGGAGGTTTCAAAACTGTGGCCTCTGGAGCAGTAAGATCCAGCTGCATGGAAGATTATCGTGTAGTTCGTATATGAGAAGGAATTAAAATAGCTAACTATTTTTCTGTTTATTCATTAGGAGATAAATACAGAAACAACAATCCGTTAACAGTCAACAATAAAGATGGAGGAAATGCAAGGAGCTGACACCATTCCTCGGGAAAATCCAGAGTTGTGGGTACAGCTTGGTGCGGAGACACGCAGTACCAATCTGGCGATACTCGAAACTGTTCAGGAACTGAAAAGAGAGATGGCACGGTTGCGTGAAGACAACGCGCGTTTGAGAGTGGAACAGGAAAGCATATTGAAGAGTCTGTCGGACAGACAAAATCCACCATTAGCCAATCCCAGTGCAAAACAACAAAGGGCAACTGAAGAACGAAATTATGCACCTGAAATCTCAGAGGAGAAAGAGGACCATTCTGACAATGTAATAGAGCAGCAGACTTCAAAGAGACAGAAAATGGAATTACAGGGAGAATTCCGAAAAATTAAACCTCCACATTTTGATGGAGAGCAGGAAGAAGTGGCAGAGGCTTGGTTAATTAACATTAATAAGTATTTCCAGCTGTATGAGTATGATCAGAATTTGAAGGCACGGCTGGCCATCTTCCAGCTACAGGGCAAAGCAACCCTGTGGTGGGAAGAAATTAAAATTGTGAAAGGAGTAAGTGAGCAGAACATAACCTGGGAGAAGTTTCAGAAATACTTCAAGGAGAGATATCTAACCGAGCGTTTCTATGATAAGAAGGCATGAGAATTCCATGATTTACGACTGGGACAACAGTCCATGGACGAGTTCATTAACCACTTCACCTCCCTGCTTCGCTATGTGCCATATATCAAGGAGGATAAGGCCAAAGTGCAGAGATTTGTGAGAAGCTTACCAGCCTATATAAGAGAACGCATTGAGTTTGATAATCCCAGGACAATGGATGAGGAGATTCGTAAGGCAAGAATCTGTTACCAGCAAAACAAGCAGAAAGGAGATATTTCAAATAAAAGGTGGAATGAAAGAAAAAGCAACAGAATTGCTGGTAATCGCAAAGGAAGTCGTGGTAATGGTGGCAAGGGTGCTGGTAAGGGACATATTAGCAAAAATATAGCAAAGAGTACCTTCGGGACTAAACCAAGTGAGAGCAGAATCAGTGAACCACCTGCTAGGTCAGACCTTGAGGGGACGACCAGACCTCCAGTCCAATGTTGGGGTTGTGGAGGACCACACTACGTTAAGAATTGCCCTCAGCGTAAAGGAGTGGACCAGATATCTCAGATCCAAGAAGCATCGACTGTTGGAGAAGTGGCGCGCAGCATGCCAAGAATTAATGCAGCTTTGGATGACCGTCAAGCGGAATACCAGCCAACCATGGTGGAGTTTGAAGGTAAAATTTCAAACCTTTCTATAGCTGTTCTTATTGACCCAGGAGCTACTTTAAGTTATGTTAGCCCAAAAATAGTAGAACAGTGTAAGTTACTTTCTGAAAAATTCAGAAGTCCATGGCTGGTACAGCTAGCCACGGGAGCTAAGAGACGGGTCTCAGCCAAAATTAGTAACTGTTCTTTCAGCATAGCTGGACAGCCAATTACAGCCGATCTGAATGTACTTCCATTGGGGTCCTACGACATTCTGATTGGTATGGATTGGCTGGAAAAACATTGGTCGTTGGTAAATTGCAAAACCAAAACCATTTATTACAAGGATGATCTGGGGCAACAACAAGAGTTGCAGGGGATAAAACACCCTGTACAGATCCGACCTATCACTGCTTCTCAGCTAGCTAAATGTCTCAGAAAGAAGTGTCAGATTTACGCTATTCAAGTGGGTTATGCAAACCAGAAAGACGAAATATCTGCATTGGATGGCATTCCGGTAGTACAGGGATTTGTGGATGTTTTTCCTGAAGAGGTACCAGGACTGCCCCCGAAAAGGGATATATATTTTACTATAGAGTTAACACCAGGGGCAGCCCCAGTATCAAGGGCACCATATCGAATGAGCGTTCCTGAGTTAACAGAATTAAAAATGCAACTGCAAGAGCTGCTGGATAAGAATTATATCCGCCCCAGCGTGTCACCGTGGGGAGCTCCAGTGTTATTTGTCAAAAAGAAGGATGGAACTCTCCGTATGTGTATAGACTATCGTCAATTGAACAAACTCACGATCAAAAACAAATACCCCTTGCCTCGGATTAACGAGCTCTTTGATCAAGTGAAGGGAGAAAAGGTATTCTCCAAGATCGATTTGTGATCTGGTTATCATCAGATCAGAATTAAAGAAGAGGACATTGCCAAAACCACTTTCAGAACACGCTACGGGCATTACGAACTCGTGGTGCTGCCCTTTGGTTTGACCAATGCACCTGCCACCTTTATGTGTTTGATGAATAGCGTGTTTCACAGGTTTTTGGACAAATTCGGGCTGATATTTATTGATGATATTCTGATATATTCTCGTTCCCATGAGGAACACAAAGAACATCTTAGGATGGTGTTACAAACTCTTCGGGAACACCAACTCTATGCTAAGTTTAGTAAGTGTGACTTTTTCATGGAGGAAATTCAATATTTGGGTCATGTGATTACTAAAGGGAATTACGGCTGATCCTGAGAAAATAAAGACTATCATGGAATGGCCCATACCCAAGGATGTAGCTGATATCAGATCCTTTATGGGACTAGCTGGTTGTTATCGAAGGTTTGTGGAAGGTTTCTCAAGGATAGCCTACCCTATCACTTCCTTGCAGAAAAAGGGAAAGGCGTTTAAGTGGACAGCGGAATGTCAACAGAGCTTTGATCGGTTGAAGCACCTACTTACCACTGCACCCATATTGAGTATAGCTGATCCTAATAAGGATTACGTTGTGTGTACTGATGCAAGTAAAGAAGGTGTGGGAGGAGTATTAATGTAGGAAGGGAAAGTAATTGCGTATGAATCAAGGAAATTAAAAGATCATGAGCAGAAATATTCTGCTTACGATCTAGAATTAACAGCTGTTATTCATGCGCTAAAAATGTGCGACATTACCTCCTCGGGAGGAACTTTCTGTTTTTGATCGATCACCATAGCTTGACCAATTATTTTATTCAACCTACCTTGAATGCAAGACAAGGTCGTTGGGCAGATTTCCTAAGTGGATTTGACTTCGAGATTAAGCACTTAAAAGGCAAAGAGAACCGGGTGGCTGATGCGCTAAGTCGAAAGGTGCAGTGTTTGTGTGAACTTTCAGTTAGCAAGTGGCGAAACACTCTGTTTGAGCAGATTAAATCAGCAGCAAATCACGATGCTGAATACCAATAGTTGAAACAACAGGTACAACAATCAGTTAATGAAAAATTACAGCAAGGATATACACTGGACAGTGCTGACATGCTGTATTTTAACAAAAGATTATATGTACCTGATTCATATGACCTTAAGAATCTGATTTTGGACGAGTTCCATACCAGCCACTACACTGGCCATCCAGGGTACCAAAAGATGGTCACTGCACTTAGGAAGGAATATTTCTAGCCCAGAATGAAGAAGCAATTGGTTGAGTATTTGGCAAAGTGTTTAGAGTGCCAACAAATTAAGGTAGAACATCAGCATCCGGCTGGGCTATTGCAACGTTTGCCTATTCCGGAATGGAAATGGGAAACCATTTCCATGGATTTTATAACCGGTCTACCACGAATGAAGAAAAACCATGATTCCATCATGGTGGTGGTTGATAAGTTGAGTAAAGCGGCACACTTCATACCCGTGCAGTCGACTTATAAGGCAGTGCAAATTGCTCACCTTTTTATGCAGAATGTATTCAGATTGCATGGGCTACCAAAAGTAATCATTTCAGACTGGGATGTAAAGTTCGGATCCACCTTTTGGATGACGTTGTTCACAGAGTTAGGAACACAGCTGAACTTTAGCACAGCCTACCACCCGCAGACCGATGGTCAAACCGAGCGAGTAAATCAAGTGTTGGAAGACATGTTGAGAGCGTATGTGTTGATGAAACCATACCAATGGGAAGAGTATTTACATCTGGTTGAATTCGCATACAACAATGGGTATCATACCTCAACGCAGTTAAGCCCCTTTGAGGTTCTGTATGGGCGAAAATGCCGCACACCCTCAAGTTGGGGTGGACCTGAGGATAAGCTGAGTTTGGGTCCGGAAATGCTTAAAGAAATGGAAGACATGGTGAAAAGGGTGCGAGCCAACTTGAAGGCTGCACAGGACAGGCAGAAAAGTTTTGCGGACAAGAAAAGAAGGTTTAAATAATATCAGGTTGGTTACCATGTGTTTGTGAGGATCTAAGCCAGAAGAAGCACACTGCAATGGAGCGGATGTGCCAAGCTCGCTCCTCGGTACTTTGGACCTTTTCAGATCTTGGTTAGAGTGGGGCCGGTGGCTTACCAACTCGCCTTGCCAAGCCATATTAGAATTCACAACGTTTTCCACGTTTATGTTCTAAAGAAATATGTATACGATCCCAAACATGTGATCAAATGGCAAGATGTTCGGGTAAGAGTTAATCCCGTTGTTTTGAACATGTGGATACATTTAATGTAAACTGATTAAAATATTGATTGTCTGCAGGTCAAACCGGAAGGCGAGGTTCTGGTCGAACCACAGAGCATTCTCAACCAGAGAGAAGTGCGGCTGCGGAAATGGGTTATTACCCAAATTAAAGTGCTGTGGCAGCACTATGGGCCTGAGGAGGCTACTTGGGAAGACGAGGAACTGATGAGGAAAGCTTACCCAGACTTATTTAAAGGGAATAGACATCGGGACGATGTCCAATCCCAGGGGGGGAAGATGTGATGGCCCCGTAAAACATGTAATTATGAAAGTTACTAGGGTAAGAAACTAATGTGAACAGTTAATTATTGTGTTAAATGATATTATTTTATTTTATGAAATGGAAGATATTTTTAGAAATGCTGGCAGTCTCCTAAGGGAGGATTTCTAAAGAAAAGAAACAGTTATAAAACTGAAAATGAAACTAACCCTTCAGCTAGGAAAAGTCCTAGGAGGGGAAAACCCCTGGTCTGTTGTGACAGAGAGGGGGAGATATTCCAAGAAAAAGAAAAGAGAAAGAAAAGGAGGGTTAAGTCTGGTAAGGACCAGATAACCCTAGCACAATAGTGCATGAGTCTTGTAGAGGGCTGCAGGCCTACAAGAGAGCTCGGGGGGAGAATCCTACGTATCAATGGATCTCATGGTTGGGTGGATAAGAACAATTAAGTGAATGCAGGTGAACTTCTGGAGCATTAACTCCTGTAGCTGGTAGACCAGGTACGAATTATTCACCAGAATCAGATTTCCTTAATCAGCAATTTGGGTAAATAGAAGGAAAGTAGATGAATCCAAGTCTCTGTTGCTATATAGAGGTAAAATAATGTTTACTATAGAAAACAGTACTATGAGCATTTTAGTACTAGTTATTAAAGCAAAAGAATAGAGACTATCTACTATAAGCATTGCAATTAAATGCATGAAAACTGATGCATATTAACAGAACAGAAACCAGTGCATGCCATCTGTATAGAAACCGAAGCGTGCTATATACATAAAACTCGTACAAGTTCTGGAAGATCATAACTGTATGCAGGTGTGAAGTGCATGATATAAGAATGCATTTAACTGTATAACAGCGGAAGGACTCGCTGAAAACTGTAGCAGTAGATTGATTATAGAGAAAGAGAACAACCAAGAAATCTTTACGATTCTAGACAAACAAGAATGACATACTGAGACAGTACCATTATCTATAACATATAATGAAGCCGTAACCAGAGATTTAACCAAACCCTGTATCGAGGGTGTACTGTTCATATATTTGAAATAAGGGTTACATTCATATATTTGAAACAAAGGTTACATGCCATTTACATTCGAAAGAAGTATAAACCACCAATTGTATTACCACCCGTCTGAACGCATTCGACTCAGAGTGCAGGGTTGATACTATTATCCATAAGGTGACATGATGTCCCCAGACAATAGAACCCCACCGTGGTAACGGCCATGTAACTGATGTACTAAAAGACATGTCCAATGAGCAATTATGGAATTGCTACTATAAACCGTTAACTAAAAATAATTCCAATCTGTGAACCAAAGGAAATACAATAACTGTAAATTCAAAACGAGCTCAGACATGTCTATGAACCAACGTAATACACGTATAAAACACAGATCTAGTGCCAACAGAAGTAGATGAATAAATGTACATATCGTATTCAAGGGAAAAGCATATTGACTTCATGATAACAAGAACCCTGATGGGTATAAACACTAAAATAACCAAATATCCACAGAGTCGAAGAGAACTCTCATTCTTTCATAAATTACAGACAAAAGCTTGTGAATCATTGTTCAACATTCTCGACACTATGAAAGACAGAAGGAAGTAAAAGCTTGAGATCCTTGAGTCGATTCGGTTCCGGCCATGAGACCCTGGACCATTAACAAATATACATATACATGCAACCTGGCATAATGCCCAATCAGATATTTAACATAATATGGTAGAGACCATGAGAACGCAGGTACCGGCATGGAGTGGCCAATCGCATTTCGAGTGTAGGGTTTGTCCGAGTATATAACCCTGAGGCATTAAAGGAACCTCCGTGAGGAACTCCTTCGGCTAAAAGAATCAACTTAAAACCTTGTGCAAGAATAAACCCTCACCCGTCAACTGTAATGCAAGCTCTCTATCAAGTTGCTATGAAGTAAATACCTGGATGAGCCACGGTTGCTTATTATCCGTTGAATGGCTGAAGATTCGTACTATAAACCCTATCACAGTAAAAGCAATGAGATTAGTTCAATCTGAGGTATACAGAACTAATGAACCGGTAGTAAATGCAAATACTGTGTACATATTTATAATCCAAGTAGCTGAGGAAGAAATTGTAATCGGCGGACCATGGTTATGGGGATACCTGGAAGTAGCGTTGCAGAATTGGTAGCTGAAGTGAGGGGGTTACCGCCGAGCTGAGCAGCATCCAACCTTCCGAAACATGTGCAAATGGACTAAAAAAAACATATCTCAGTGGTATATAAACCACCAGTAAACCCTTTGGTGCATTCAGACCCTTCGATCTTAACTTATAATCCACACCGTTCTATCGACTGAGAACTTGGGGCATAAAAATCTAGCGCTTTAACCAAAGTATCACGTGGCCTCAGCACGGAAGTTGCCACCTGGTGATGGTAGGTGAGGGGAGTAAGGATTCCGTGCACCATCTGGCACCGGTGACGGGGTTAGCCATTAACATAGCCCCCAAATTCGTAAAGGTTGCCAATTGGGTCATGAGCATTAACTTAAGGAAGGAACCTTAGTCGAGTAGAAATTGATATACATTGTGTAATTACAGCAACACTTTTATACCATGGAAAGCGATGCTTTGCATCATAATTACTTTATATTCGGATGGATGAATGGTAAAGTAGTAGGATTATGATATCTATTTTTTTTTTTTTTTATTATAACTGTTGATAGATCGTGACACATGAATTCAGTGTTTTTACTTCAATTTAGCTAAGCCATTAGTAAAACTTAAATTTTTCTTATATAATTTAGACAAAGCGATTAGCAAAACCTAAATTGACTAAATTCTAAATTTTAACACTAACATGAATTCAGTGTTTTTACTTCAATTTAGCTAAGCCATTAGTAAAACTTAAACTGACTAAAACCTAATTTGACTAAATTCTAAAATTTAACACTAACATGAATTTAGTCTTTTTACTTGAATTTAGCTAAGCCATTAGTAAAACTTAAATTGACTAAATTCTAAATTTTAACACTAACCTGAATTCAATGTTTTTACTTTAATTAGCTATATAACATTTGTTTAGGTGGTAGATTTTAAATAAGGATCAACTTGTAAAACAATTATGAGTATAGCATTAAAAAATACATTGATGTGCTTCTTTTTAACAAAGAATCATCAGATACAAATTTCCAATTCTATTTGCAAATAAATAATAAAGTTGCACATGGGAGAACATGCTAAGCATATATAAATTTACATTAATGATGAAGAACATGAAATAATACTTGGTTCATATCTTTCAAAATTCAATAATTAAACTAAGCCACAGGGAATGCTAGCTATGCCTAGTTAAAATTTTGTTATGGTTTTACATTCTAACCAAATTTTCTTATAGATCTTACTAACTAGCCGGCCTAATTAAACTTTTATTATGGTTTTACATTCTAACCAAATTTTCTTAGAGATCATGTAATTACGATAAGAAAATCTTCTTTCATAATTTAAAATAGTTAAGTACTGGATCTATTTAGGTTAAGTTGCATTATATTTTGATAATTATTAGAGTTTTTTAATTAAATGATGTTTTATTTAATTAAATTATTTAGTTCTAAATTTTTTTTATATTATAGTGAAAATTTAATTTATGTCTAGTCATTCACGTAGATACTTTACAAATGAAGGAAAATTCAACTAAACATGTGACACTTACGGCAGCTTTCGGAATATTAGGATGAGGTCTTATGTATTATACCACTTATTTTGCAAGCCGGGAATAGTAAGCTTCACCATCATGCAAGCAAACTAGTCCAGGATCAAGTGAACCCAAAAGGGTCTAGTTTCTAAAATTTCATGAGCAAGTGAATTTAGGTGGGGATAGTTTTTAAATTTTTACATAGTAATTAGCATTTTCAAATTTTGGTCATATTAATTTTTAATGCGAGAATATGGGGTTAATAAACTATGAAGATAATTTTTATCTATTTTATGGGTACATATAGATTGATTTATTATCATTTTAATTTACAATATTTAAAACAAAAATTCTTGAATATTCCAATATTGTTAAGGAAATCAAATTTTATATATATATATAATATTAATATTAATATAATTATAATAAAATCCACTCTTAATCATATTCTAGAAGTAATAAATAATTTTCTTAATTTTCATTAAAATTATTTTCAATATAGTTTTTATCTTTTTTATCTTTTTCTTTTTTCGTGAAGTAATATTTGGGCAGATCCACTAGAAAGGATTATTTCACATAGGCTTATTACCAATGCCTAACCTCGAAGGAGCCTAACTTCGAGAGAATCAAGGAGAATTGACCCATCATCTCTCAATAATAAGATGCTTTTAGCAAGAGGAACTGGACCAATTAACAATCCAATTATTATTATTTAAAATTATTAATTACATTTTACATAAAAATAAAATATAAAATAACATTACATATCACACTTTGTTATATTATATTGGGTTTATTAGGTTTACT
>APFE030097522.1:34446-76190 GCA_000404065.3 Pinus taeda
ATATTAATAAAAATAGTTTTAGTGCTAATATTTATATTAATATTATATTAACATAAATATTAAAATTAATACTAAATATAAACATAAATATTATATTAAACCTAAAAATTAATATAAACATAAATATTATGCCTAAAAATCAATATAGATGTTAGCATTTAACAACAAACACTTAATAACATTAGGTTGAACCTGAGGTGTAACAACAATAGGTTGAAGATTAAGTTTATGTATAACATTAAGTTGTTTTGTAACAATAAGTTTAAATCAATATAGATGTTAGCATTTAACAACAAACACTTAATAACATTAGGTTGAACCTGAGGTGTAACAACAATAGGTTGAAGATTAAGTTTATGTATAACATTAAGTTGTTTTGTAACAATAAGTTTAATAACATTATGTTTATTTAGGTTTAATGATATTAGGTTTTTTCTATAACATTATGTTCGCTAATAACGAGTTTATTTATAATGAGTTTTGGTTTATTTATAACATTATCTTTATTAATAAAGAAATTTTAATACATATATAAATATAAATATAAATATTATTAATATTGATTTTGTAACTTTCGATTTATTAGTTTCATTTATGAAATTAGGTTTAGAATATTAGATTTATTTGTAACATTAAGTTGGTTTATAAGATTAGGTTTACAAGATGTTTATTAACACTAATAATATTATATTTAAAACATTGGGTTTATTAAATTGTGATTTTTTTTTTTTACAATTGTCACTCTTTTGATTTTATACAATATGTATATGTGAACTTTTGTCCATATGTAGTTTGAAAATTATGTATGTGTTATTTTTATTTTTTTTTTAACATTATTTGAAAATGGTTTTGTTAATTTCACATGTATTATTTTAAGTTAGGTGATTCCATTGTTTGATCATGGATCTAACTATCTGGAGTTGTCTTCCATTTGAAACTATTGAATGTTTCTTTATCTTGTACATTTTATCAGTTGTGATAAAATTTAGAGTTGTTTGCAAAAAAATGAAGAATGCTTTGGAAAACCCTTCTCTCTTATCACATTGAAATCATGTCTTCATGAACAAATTCGGATTTATGGTTCCTTTCTTCAATAGCTTGGGCTTAAAATATTAACAGTCCCTTCGGTTTGTCATATTTATCGATTGGGTTTATTAATCCATTCGGTTCATCAATCCTTTGGGTTTATAATATTAGTCCATTGAGTCTATTAATCCATTGAGTTTATGGGATTAATCCTTTTGATTTAAAAGATTAATACTTTGGGTTTATAAGATTAATCCCTTGGGTTTATTAATCTTTTGGGTTTATAAGATTAATCCTTTGGGTTTATTGATCCCCAAGGTTGATAATATTAACAGTTTCTTGGGTTTACTAGTCCATTGTGTTTTTAATATTAATTCCTTTGGTTTATAATAGAAATAATCCTTTGGGTTTATAATATTTATCCCTTGGATTTATTAATTCCTTGACTTTATTAAATTTTATAATCCATAGGTTTTAAGAGTGATGAGAAGATCGGGGAAGGTGCTTGCGAGATCTCTCAAGAACGGAAGAGCGGAAGACTAAGGTTGTTGTTTTCTGAATGGGATTTTCTCCATGGATGGATGTAGAGGAGGGAGATCCAGTCCCTCCTACAAAGAGGCAGCGGCCAACAAGGGCAAGAATCCTCCAGAATCAGGCAAAAGTAACACTAAGGAAGGAAGAAAAAATAGGGAAGAGGAAACAGAAAGTATCAAAGTGAAGGAGAATGAGGGAACAAAAGACATGAAACAAAAGGGACCGTGCAAACCCAAAGCTGAAATCACTCCCAGAGTAGTTCTAAATGACCCAGCGCTGCAGGTGGATAGGGAGCAGATGCAGACTTATGCAATCATATGCAAATTCATGGGACTATGGCCTACTAAAAAGGCTTTACAAACATCAATCAGATACCACTGGAAGCCTAAAGGGAGCATTGATCTTCATCTAGGATCCAAGGGATTTTTCACTGTGGTTTTTGCAAATACTGAAGATAAAGACAGAGTGTTTGAAGGTGAGTCCTACTTCTATGCAGTAGCAGGGCTCTATATGCAACCATGGATGATGAACTTTGTACCGGAGTGGGAAACCTTTACCTCAGTCCCGGTTTGGGTAAGACTCTATTCTCTACCTCTGGATTATTGGCAAATAGAATCACTAACTACCATAGGCAATAAATTAGGAAGGTATGTATAAACTTCTAAAGGCACAAGGAGGGGAAATATACCTCCTTTGCTAGGATCTATGTAGAGATGTATCTATTTGGAGCACTTTCGAACGAGGTCATCTTGGAGGTTTCTGATGAGGAATGGGTGCAGATAGTTGAATATGAACATATTCCATTTAGATGTCGTAAATTTCATGAACACGGGCACCTTCTAAGAGACTTCCCTCTCAGTAAAGCAGAGAACAAAAGCAAACCCAACACAATGAAAGAAACAGACAACTTTCACAAAGTAGTTCACAAAGGTAAAAGCGGAAAAAAGGGCCAAAGCAACACCTAAATGAAGCTCAAAAGGTGAGGCCGAATCAGTTCCAAGTTCTTGAAGAGGAGGAAGAAACAACAGTTGTAGATCAAGTAATGAAGGATGGTTATGATAAGCAAGATAAGGAAGAAGAACATGATCAAGAATAGGTAAATGAAAAGTAGAAAGGGATCATGATGAGTGAATCAGGGACGGAAATGGATCAGGAAATGACCCTGAGTGAGATGTAAATGGAGGACAATGGATTATAGGAGATTCTTGACAGAGAAAACCTAGATCTAGAAGGGTTCTTGAGTAAGGGAGAAACTGGTGGGGTAGAATCTCTACCACAAGAAGAATGCAATTGAATAAAGAAATTATTATTATGGAAAACTCAGAAAAAGGGCTTGGAAGAAGTAAACAACATGGAAGGACAGGGTAACCAAGGAGTGAAAGTAATAAAAACAACTCTAGGATTAACACCGAGAAACCCAGGCAAAAAAAAGGCAAAAAAAAGCAGAACGAGCTACTGATGGAATGTAGCAAGCTCATGATAGACTCAGGTAAGATGAAAGTTCTAACCAGTTACTCCTTTACCAATCTGTAATTATGAAGTTCACAACTTGGAATATCAGAGGTCTAGGCAGCAAAAGAAAACAAAGAATGCTGAATAACAGAATGAAATAGGCAGCTCTGGATACAATTTTTGTCCAAGAAACAAAATGCTTCATTCAAAAGTTAAGGAAAATCCATCGTAAGTGGCTCAACAGATGTGATTTTCTAGAAGTCAAAGTAGAAAATACAGCAGGGGGTATCCTCACCCTCTAGAATCCACAAAAAATAGGAATAATTGATGCAGAGGCATCCAGGAATTATTTATCAGTTGTTATACAGCCTGTAGGATACGAGGACACTTATCTAGTAATGAATGTTTATGGCCCTCAAAGGTTAGATGACAAAATCAAGTTTATTGATTCCTTGGCGGATCTCCGGAAGAGATATGCAGGGTTACCTTGGGTTATAGGAGGAGATGTCAATATGATTAGACCTCTCTTTGAGAAAAAAGGGGGTACAAGAGAACTAAATAAATATTCCTCAACCTTCCAAATCTTTTCAGAAAACATGAAGATGGTGGAGATTGAGACAAACAATGATCTATGTACATGGAACAACAAAAGAGGAGGGGATTCCTAGGTAGCTTCCAAGTTAGACAGATTCATGATCTCTGAGGATCTCATCCTTCTAGGCAAGGAAATAATAGCAGTAATTCTTCCTTTTGGAGGCTCAGATCATTGGCCGATTCAGATGGAGATCAAGGTCATTGGCACCCCAAGAAACAAACCGTTCAGGTTTGAAAATATCTAGCTTTCACACCCAGATTTCATCAGCAACATTGAAAAATGGTGGGCTGAGGACTTGCAGATTCAGGGATCAAATATGTTCCTACTACATAAAAGATTAAAACACATCAAGATGAAGCTAAAGGATTGGAACAAGAAGGAATTTGACAATATTTGTACGAGTAAGAAAATTGTGCAAAACAAAATCCTAGAGCTCAATCAAGCATTGATCAAGGATGGCTTTGATAAAGACAAAAATGATCTAGCAGAGAAATATCACCAAGAATGGGAAATGTTGTGTAAACAAGAAGAATTTTTTTGGAAATAGAAATCTAGGGTTCTATGGCTAAAAGAAGGAGAATGTAATACTAAATTTTTACATAGATCTACCATTGCAAACATAACCCACAATAGAGTCTCTTCAATCAAGGATGTGGATGGCTAGATTCGTCAATCCCATGAGGAAATAGAAGCAATGTTAGTAAAGAACTTTTGTGACATTGCCAAGGAAAACGTTTTAGCAAGAGAACCTTTCATTAAGGACTTAATAAAACATATCCCTAAACTGGTATCCAGAGAGGATAATTATAATCTCAACAGACCTGTAACTAAAAAGGAGGTCAGTGCGGTCCTCAAGGAAATGCAAAATGGCAAGGCTCCAGGTCCAGATGGATTCAATGTGGATTTCTTCAAATCCTACCGGAATATTGTAGAAAAGGATATTTTAGTGGTATTCAAAGGTTTCAGGCTAATCAAAACCATTTTGAAAGCTCTAAATACCTCCTTTATTTCCCTTATTCCAAAACAGGATAATGCTCAAACACCAGAGAGATATAGGCCCATTGATTTATGCAATGTAGTTTACAAGATAATTTCCAAGGTTGTGGCTAACAGACTCAAACCCCTACTGCGCACACTTGTCTCGGGGGAACAAACTGGTAATGTGGAAGGAAGACAAATTCTGGATAATATAATTCAAGCTCATGAGGTGGTTCACTCATTAACAAGCAATAAGAGAGTGGGTATGATGAAGCAACTAGACATAGCCAAAGCATATGACAAACTGAATTAGATATACATCAAGGAAGTTCTCATAGCTTTTGGTTTTGATCATAATTGGGTCAGATGGGTCATGGCCCTGGTGACTTCATCCAGCTTTTCAATTTTAGTTAATGGCTCTCCTTTTGAAATTTTTCTTGCTTACAAGGGACTTAGAAAGGGAGATCTGCTCTCTCCTTTTCTCTTCATCCTCATGATGGAAGGGCTGGGGTGGTCCATTAAGCATGTTAGAGTAATGGGAAGAATTCAAGGACTCCAACTTTTGGAGAATGGTCATGTTCTGACTCATCAATAGTTTGTAGATGATACCATGTTACAAGGAATTCCCACAGTTAAGGAAGCGGTTTCTTACAAACAAATTTTGAATGACTTTGCAAAGGCAACAGTTATGGAAGTCAATCTTTCCAAATCAAAAATCTTTTTCTCATATTGCTATCCAGAGAAATGTCTCTAGAATTTTACGCTTTCAAAGAGAATCCCTTCCCTCTAAGTATTTGGGAGTACCTCTAATAGCGAAACCCTAACACAATAGCATATGGGATCCGTTAACAATTAAAATGCAAGACAAGGTCAGGAAATGGACAATCAGATCTTTAAATCTAGCTAGTAGACTAGTTCTTAGTAAGGCAGTACTCCAAGCTATCCCAATCTTTATACTATCAGCCCTCCCAACTCCAATAGGAGTCTTGCAGCAATTTAGAAATATTCAATGAGATTTTCTTTGGGGCAAAGAGGAAAGAAGGAAAAAATGGGCTTTAGTCTCATGGGATAAGATCTTTAAACCCAAGAACCAAGGAGGCCTAGGTTTGGATAATCTAGAGATTCTCAGTAAGGCTCTAGTGGCCAAACTCTGGTGGAGGTGGGTTAAGGATCCTAAAGCTAAATGGGCAAGCATTTGGAAGGAAAAATATGCCAATGCCTCGTCTGCTTCTCATATCATATGTATGTCTGGAAAAATGAAAGGCTCTCCCATATGGAACAAGGCCTGGGAGAAGAGAGGAGTGGTTCAGAAAAATAGCTTCTGGGAAATCAGAGAGGGAGATCTGGCACTTTTCTAGGAGGAAAAATGGCAACAAGAACCTAATCTACCGAAGGAGGAATTTGTGGGCCTCAAGCATGAGACGGACAAACAAGGATTACTAAAGGTGAAAGACTTTTGGTAGCATTCACATAGTGCAGGAAAATGGAGAACATGGAAAAAAATAGAAGGCAGAGAGGATAGAACCCTCAATAGTAAAGTAGAGTCCCTTAAGAGGATGTTGGATCAGAGGATGATTTTAGTAACTGAAGGGTGGGACCAGCTAAGATGGGATAACAACAAAGAGAGCAACTTTAATATCAAGGAAGCAAAAGGTATTCTCCTTGATATGGAACCCCAAGCTCCAAATAAAACATGGCAGAAGCAATGGAGGCACAAAGGTTGGATGAAAATCAAACTCTTTATGTGGTTAGTTCACCACAGGAAAATTTTAACCTGGGATAACATTAAGAAAAGGGGTATGTTGGGACCCTCCAGATGCCAACTCTGTGAAGCCCAAGAGGAGACCATGGAGCATCTTCTCAACAACTGCATTTTCACAGCTAGGTTATGGGATTGTTTTACCAACATCGTCAATCAGTCTGATAGGGACAAAGAAAGTATCACTAACACTCTAAAAAACTAGAGGAATAACTTTTTGGATTATGAAGTTCTCAATGCTTCTTGCAATCTCTTGCCAAGTTTCATTATATGGAATTTGTGGAAAGAAATAAACAAAAGAATATTCAAAGAGGAAAAGAATTCCTCTTTCCACTTGGTAGAGCTAATATTAAAACAACTTAAGGAGACAGTTGGTACCAGAGTCAGGGATCTCCCTAGAAAACCTCCCTAAAAAGAAGAGTTAAGAATTCTCCAGCAGTTAGGCATGCAGAGGCTTATTCCACAAGGTCTAGATAGGAAAATAGTCATGAGAGAAAAGGTTGAAGGGGTCTGGTATCCTTCCCCTAAAGGTTTTTTAAAGTACAACATCGATGGAGCTTCCAAAGGCAACCCGGGGGAGGCTAGCTTTGGAGGAGTTCTTAGGGATGATACTAGTAGCATTATCTCCCTCTTCCATGGACACTTAGGAAAAGAAACCAACAACATGAAAAAACTAATGGTGTTGGAACAATGCTTAGAATTTTGGATACAGGACAATTGCCAAAATGTCATAATAGAAGCGGATTCAGAGTTAGTCATCAATGAAACCAAGTGAATTAATAATGGAATAGGGCTGGAAAAGGTTACAAAACACTGGAGGTTAACTAGGGTTCTCCATAAAATTCAAGTACATTTACAGGCACTACATACTCTCAGATTCATACATGTGTGGATAAAGACCAACAAGTTGGCAGACATTCTAGCCAAACAAGGTGTCAGCTGCAAGGATAGCACAATCTTAATGAAGTGGAACGCAATGTCGTAGAATAACCTGAGAAAACTTTGCCATAACCAGGAAGAAGAGTACAAAAAAATGTATAGGAGCAAAACAAAAGAATCCAACTCGTAATGGACAGAAGTCAGAAGGTTTCACAATTTTGGACAGAGAGGTTTATGATGGAAGGTGGGCTAGGGTTGGCCTTAGCAGTCATGGTGACCACAATCAAGAATATTCTCAGTGTAGGGCAAAAGGGTTTCTCAGACCAATGGAATGTGAAAGGTAACAAGCGTAGTCATCATTTTAAGCAACAACATTCCCAAATCATTTACTGGTAGAAGTAAAAACTGCTACCAGAGTGGTTTTGGGGCAATCACATCCCTTTCATGACAAAGGTGGTTTTGAAAATTTGGCAGCGATGCCATACAACGTATGACACGTGGAGGCGGGCCCTGTCTAAAAACCACACTTATCGCTCACTAAAGTTCGACAGCTTCAGTCATGTGATATTCGGTTCTATCGTCTGATGGAGCAGGGTAGATCAATGCTCCGGATCGAGCGAGCAGTTTGGCGGGGCCTGATGATTAATCTTCTTACCTCTTCATGGTGCAAGGTATATCATGGCCTTCAAATCTAACGAAAAATTGAACGGCAGCAAATGAAAGATAGGAAGGGTTTGTGCATGTGGTTACGCGTGGGGAGGGCTCATAGAACCTGAGATGCTAGATGATTTTACATGTTTGTAATCAAAGAGGGTTGGGTGGGTAATTTTTGGGAATCTGAGGGATAGGCTTTAGATGAGCATTTAACTTTTTGCCAATGACCACACAGTGTGATGGAGTTTGTACATATTGTAATTTTTGTTTGATTTAATGATAAGAAGGCACGAATCTTGCTTTAGCAAAAAAATATAATCCATAAGTTTTATTACCTTTGCATTTATATTATTAATAATATAGAATCATTGTGACACTTTTCAACATTATAGTGTCACAATTGTTTACAAACTATTTCATTATCCAACATCGCAGTGTGACAAGAATCGTCACAACATAACAAGCAGTGTGACAATCACTATCACAATGATTCATTATATTGTAATTTATTCAATGTGACATTCTGACAATATATGAATTAGGGTTTAGTCACGCGGGCTTAACTGGGGGAGCAATACCATACCACATGCGTTCATATTGGGGGATATATCTTGAGGAAAAAATGATATAATATATTCAACATATATTAGGGGGTAAAGGGTTTTTATAGAAGCAGGTAAAAAATGGAGCTCAAAGTTAATGAAAAAATATAAAGGGGTATAACTTTTTTTGATAAAAAAAATGGATACACACAATATCTAGTTAAAGTATGGGTTTTTTAATTGGGAAGGTATATTGGGTTTGTATTGGTACGAGGTTAAATAATGCGATTTTTAGAGGCATTTTCCAATATGTAGTCAAGTTAGGGGTATTGTTTAGTATACCATGAACACATGTGATATATCAAATTTTTATTAAGTGAAGCCCCTGTCGGTTTAATATTCTGATATTTAATATTGGATTTAATCGAAAGGTTTATAATTAGTCTTAGGGTTTAATATTGATCCCTTAGGTTTATAATGTTTATCCCTTGGGTTTATTAATATTTTGGGTTTATAATATTAACAATCTCTAGGGTTTATTAATTCCTTGGGTTTATTAGTTTGTTGGGTTTATTAATCGATTGAGTTTAAAATATTAATTCATAGGGTTTTATAGTCCTTTGTGTATGTTGATCCCATAGGTTTATAATATTTATCCCTTAGATTTAAACTATTAATTCCTAGGGTTTATTAATCCCATGTGTTTTAAATATTGATCCAATGTGTTTCTTAATACTTTAGGTTTACAATATTTATTGATTGATTTTACTAATTCCTTAGGTTTATAATATTAACAATATCATGCATTTATTATATTTATCCCTTAGGTTTATACTATTAATAATCCTTTGGGTTAATCCAACATCATAGTTTGACAAGCATCATCACAAGGCAAAACACGGTATCACAATCATTATCACAATGATACATTAAATTGTAATTTATTCAATTTACATTGTGACAATAAAAGAGTCGGGGTTTAATATTCTGGTTTATAATACTAGGTTCAAGCTAAGAGTTTAATATCAGTGTTAGGGTTTAATATTAACCACATAGGTTTATAACATTTATCCATTGGGTTTATAATATTAAGAATCTCTAAGGTTTATTAATCTATTAGGTTTATAATATTAGAAATCCCTACAGTTCATTAATCCATTGGTTTTATAATATTAATAATCTTGTTGGTTTATTAATGTGTTTGGTTTAAAATTTTAATTCTTACGGTTTACTAATCCCATGTGTTTTTAGTGTTGATCCATTGGGTTTTTTGATCTTTTAGGTTTATAATATTTATCCTTTAGGTTTTCTAATTCCTTTGGTTTATAAAATTAAACCCTTGGGTTTATAATTTAATCCCATGGGTTTATTAATCTCTTGAGTTCAAGATATTAATTCCTAGGTTTTAGTAATCCCTAGGGTTTTTATTATTAGTCGATTGGGCTTATTGATTCCTTTGCTTTATTAATCTATTAGGTTTATAATATTAATAATCCACTAGGTTTATTTTATTTTTTTCTAAATGATGTTAATCTATTGATATAATACAAAAAAGGTTACATAGTTGCCTGGCCATACAAGGTACCTTCCCGAATTAACAAACAGCCATGGAAAAGTCTGAGACTGCCCCTACATAGGGGAAACAAGTCCATTATACAACCAAAAATTTGATTCAGAAGTTCCTGAGTAGGCCATCTTATCATCTAACAGCAAAGCATCCTGAATACAAGGTAAAACCACCGAAAAAATACCACAAAATGTTTTGACTGGATTGCCTAGCCAACACAAAGTCATAATGACACGTAAGAAAAACATAACAAAAACCAGAACTAAGTGAACTACCACTTGTCGGGAGTGACACGAGGCACCAGGTCATCCGGAGCGGGCTCCTCCACGATAGGACATGCCTAGTCATCCGGGTTGTTCGCTTATCAGTCTTCCTCACCCTGACACTCTCCCTCCTTGCTACCATCTGTATCCTGAGGGCTCGACGTGTTCTCCAGACTGATGTCGACAGCCCGCATGTCACGAGGAGCTCCTGAAGCTTCATGCGAACAGCCAACAATGGCTTTTCCTAGTCTTCAATGCCTACCTCCATTACCATTCAGCTCGTCAGGGTCATCTCTGTACCAACTAGGACCTGCTCTGTTCGTTTCCTCTAGGGAAGTAGTCAGGGGTGTTTGTGGCTCAGGCTCTTCAGAAATGCAAATGGAGATGATATCTACTATGACCGGGCGATTCATGTTGCTCCCAAACCTAAACTGCATGGTGTGGGGGACATGGCCAAATTATGTCTATGATAAGAAAAGGAGTGAGAGCTACTGCCTCGCGTGCCGCCGCGACGGCTACGCATGCAGTGGCACACCATGTTGGAGGTAGGCGGTGTAGTAGAGTCCGAGGGGGTGGATAAAGAGATAACAAAGGACTACTGAGTGAAATTTATAGAGTGATGGGGAAAATTGAGGAAACCAGGGTACAGAGCCGAAGAGCAGAGGTGAGTATGGCAATGGTGGAAGCCATTACCTAGGTCCAAGCAGGAAACAAGTCAGCATCTCCGGCCTGTAGTGGTTCTCTCAGTCGGCTTTCTCGCTTGTGGAGGGCAAGCACAATGCAATAGGGGGAGAATGGTCGATTAAATTATCGGTGCCATGATTATGCAGTTGATGAATTCGCCTCGGCCAAAGCAAGCATTAAATGCCGCCTACGAGGTGACGTGAAGAGTTATCAGGCTGGCCTTGGAATGGTCGCAGGGGGCCAAGTGGCTATCACTTTCGTCGTCGCCCCATATCATAGTCTTAACTGCGTTAATTACCACCCGCATCCGGGGGTTGAGCTCCCTTGTGCACCAGGTCAATGAAAATTTGCAATTGATTGTGATCATCGATGATGTTGAGAGGGCCGTAATGTAGGATTTGGTCCCGATCAACTCCAATGTTTGGTAGGAGATCAACAATTTGTTACTGTCCCTTTTAACATGCATAAAAGTTATTGCTCTCATATTTCTTATCCATGTCTCTAAAGTTTCAAGCCTTGCCAATAATCTCCAACTGTGGGCAACTTGCGAAGCGACATTTCCTTGTTGGATTAGTGTGGCCATGTTTAGAAGGATTTGAGTGTCTCCTTCTATAAGTATGGGATAAAAATTGTGTTGATCAGCTAGCTCCATACCTTGCTATAGTCCTTCCAGTTCCGTCGAGTTGTTCGTGTCGCATCCTATGGATCCAAAGTACAGAAGTAGGGGTTGGCCCTCATGATTCCTAAATATGCCTCCAAATCCTACTTTGCCTGGGTTGCCCTTGGAAGCACCATCAAAACTAAGCTTGATCATTTTCTTTGGGGGGTGAATCTAATGTGAGGGCAGCTTGGTTGCATTATGAGGTCTATTGGAGTTCAATTGAGCTTTTGGGCACTGTATATTCCATTATCCCATATGATTAGTTCTTGTGGCTGTGTCGAAAAGTCCTCAATCATCCATTGTTGTAAACCAAGAGTTTCTTTGATATTCTGACATAGATTATTCCATATGATTTCTATGGAGGTTTTTTTATTTTTGAAAATTCGTTTATTTCTTTCCTTCTAGATTATCCAAAGTAGGAGACCTGCCAAGATGGTCCACAACTTGTTGAGAAATTTTCTATTGTATGGCTCTGGAGTCTAGTTGTTGTTGGTGCTTCTTATATCCCGAAGAAGTCTGCAGGGTCTCTGGCATATGAAAGTGAGCTTTTCCCAGAGCTGGTTGGCCATGTGGTAGGAATCCATCAGGTGCTGAATGCTTTCTTCATTGTTCTAAGCGTTGGGGCAGTAAGAAGGACCATGAAATCCTCGTTTGATTAAGTTTTCCCATGTGAGAATTCTCTGATGATACAACAACCATATGAAGGTGGAGACTTTGGGCCAGATCCTAGCTGTCCATATACAATTCCAGGTAAGATCAATTGGATTCTGAGAGTGAGACATTATCTGGTAAGCTTCTTTGGTGGTGTATGTTCCTCTTGGTGTATAACCCCATCTTAGAACATCGCTACCTGTATTAACTTTAATTTTCCTGTTGGTAAGCTCTTTGTGTATCTCCATGCTGTAAGCTTCCGCTTCTTGCTGTACTATTTGTTCCACCGGTTTCCATTACCTGAATCCCCGTGTATTGCTAGGATTCCAGTAATCTGCTATAGTGTTCTCCTGATTAGTTTCATTTCTATTATGATTTGTGCCTGGTATGCGTACTGCAATTTTGGGTCACTGTTGCTAAGAATCCGTCCAAAAACATGTTGTTCTCCCATCCCTTATCTCCCAGAAGCTATGCTGATGGATGATGTATTTGTGTTGCTTGGTCACGTCCCAAATTAAAGATCCTTTGGGCATGGTAGTTATCGTTATTAGTTCTTGTTGTGGTCGGTTGTTGGCATACTTTGTTTTCCATAATTGCGCCCATGGCTTCTGTGGACCAGAGATCCATTGCCACCATATTTTGGCTCCCGTCAAGATGTTGTTGTGTTGTGGATTGCACAAGCCGAGACCTCCCTGCATTTTAGTCTTGCAAACCTTTTCCCATTTGACCAAGGCCCATTTTCTGTTTTGTCCTATGGAGGCCTAATAAGAAGTTGCGTTGCAGATTCCTAATTCTCTTTAGTACCCATTTTGGAGCAGCAAGTACAGAGAACAAATAGAGGGCATGGATTGTAGGATTTCTTTAATGAAGACTAATCTGCTTGCCATGTTGAGAGTCCTATGAGTCCAAGATTGGCGCTTACTGTCCATTTTCTCCAAGAGTTGATGCCAAGAAACATGCTTAAAGGCAGAATCTATGAGTGGCGCTCCTAAATACTAAGAAGGAAGCTTGGCTTGAGGGAAGCCTATGATTCAAACAATGATTCTTTGGGTGGTAATAGGGGTGTTGAAGAAAAAAATTTGAGATTTGGTGGTATTGATGGTTGTGTCGGAAGCAACTGAGAATGTGTCTAGAAGTACATTGAAGGTTTGGCTTCATTAATAGAGGGGTGACCAAAGAACATATTGTCATCAACGGATTTCTGATGTGTAATAGTGGTAGAGCCATGGACAGAGAGACCTCTAAGATCATGAGAATGAGCAGAGTGCTTTATGAGACAACCAAGACCCTCATCCATAACGATGAAAAGAAATGGGGACTGAGGGTCCCCTTGACGAATTCCCCTTGACGGGTGATACGGTTTAGAGAGGATACCGTTCACAAGAACATAGCATAGCGGAGAGGAAACAAGGGTCATTATCCACCTTACCTAGGTCAGGTTAAATTCAAAGGCTGTTAGCATTCTCTTTATGTGACTCCAATTGAGCTTATCAAAGGCTTTGGAAAGGTCGATTTTCAGCATCATTCCGGCATGTTTGCTTTTTTTGAGAGAGTGGATGGTTTCATGAGTGAAAATAATGCCATCCAAAATTTGGCGACCTTTGACATACCCAAATTGCTCTGGGGAGATGAGAAGAGGGAGGAGCGATTTGAGGCGATTGGCTATGACTTTCGAGATAATCTTATAGATAACATTGCAAAGGGAAACGGGCCTGAACTTCTCTGTAGTGCTTGGTTGAGCAACTTTAGGAATAAGGGAGATGAAGGTTGCATTGAGCAAAGGGAGTAACAAGTGCATGACTCTAGATTCTTCTACCACATTCCAAACATATACTTTGATTAAATCCCAAAAGTGGTGGTAAAAGTTGAACGTGAAGCCATCAGGACCCAACTCTTTCCCAGCCTTCAGTTGTTTGGAAGCTTCTTCGACCTCCAAGATGGTGACTGGTCTTAACAGAAGTTAATTATGCTCCTCCGTGATGAGTTTAGGAAGATGCTTGAGTATTTCATTGATTGCCTGCTTTCTATTTGTGTGCTGCTCTTGATGAACAATTTTGAAGTGATTTGTGAGCTCTTCCTATATATCTTCCTATTTCTCCATTTTGTTGCCCTGTGAATTTTGAATATGAGAGATTGTGTTACTCACTCTTCTTTGTATGGTTGTACGGTGAAAAAACTTGGTATTTCATTCCCCTTATTTCAACCATCTGATTCTAGACTTCTGTCTTCATAGCATTTCCTCTTGTCTACCTCTTTCATCTGGTTGTGTTATCACTATTTTTTCTTATATGGCATGCTCCTCTGTTCTGCCCTGTAGGATGATCTTTTGTTGTAGCTCTGCCATGCTCTGCTCAAGCGCCTTTTTCTCCTGAAAAGTGTTGCCAAAGACTATATAGTTCCAGATTTTGATTTGTTTTTTAATATGCTTCAATCTTTAAACTTTCCCACATTGTTTTGACTACTGTATTAAACTCAGGGTGGGTGAGCCAAAAAGCTTCAAACTTGAAGGGTTTTCTATTTGAGTTTCTTGGATTTTTCCATTACAGAGAGATGCGCCAATGATCTGATCCAACTAAGGGTAGGATTGAAGCACATATGTCACCACTAAGATGGACAAAGTTGTATGAGATTACAAATCTGTCCAACCTGGATGCGATTTGTTGAGTACTAGATATCTTGTTGTTCTAGGTAAATATGTCGTTGTCAAAAGGTAAATTTGTTAGTCTATTTTGTTGAATATAGTCTTTGAAGCCATCACTTTCTTTTTCTAGTTTTCTTCTACCCCCCAATTTTTCCTCCAGCCGTGTGATCATATTGAAGTCACCACCTGTTAACTGGAGTGGATAAGTTCTTGTAGCATTGAGAATTTCCAATGTTTCTAATAACTTAAGTTTTTGTGTACTTTCTTGTGGAAAGTAAACATTGGTTAAATACCCATGTATGTTGGTGCTAATCAGGTGGAACATTGCATGTATGAAGTGATGCGAGGCATAGAAGTTTGTTAAGGAAACTTGCTGAGTGTTCCAAGCTATGGCTAACCCTCCCGAGGCACCTATTGCATCAACTGTACCTGTTTTACATCTTGCCCAGGCTTCAGATAGTATGGATTCTAAAGTATTAGAGCTACATTTTGCATCTTGGATAAATATAATGTATGGTTGTTCTTTCTGAATCATGTTCTTCATCATTATGTACTTCCCCGGACCATTAAGTCCTCTTACATTCCATGAGATTAGCTTCATGGTTGACTGGTAAGTAGGGACTGATAATATTTGGTCAACTTAGAGCATCTACATGATTCCACGAGCATTTCCCCAATTAAAATGGTGCGCTGTAAGTTTGTCTTCCTGCATCTTTTCTTCCCCTCTTAGATGATATGTTTTCCATCCCATCGACCTCATTGTTGTATGCCTAGAGTGTTATGCTGATGCATTCGTATGATCACTGCTTCCAAATTGTCCAATTGTCTTTCTGGTATTGTGTCGAACTCCCTTTTGCAAGCTTGCTCAAGACTGAAAATGTTTATGTCCCTGAGATCAAAGCTTTCTGGTTCTTATTCGATTAAGCTTTGTTGACTGCTTTCTTCCTGTCGGGTGAGAGACTGAGTAGGTTCTGCCTTAGTATTATCAATTTCCATTATCTTTTCGGACCATATTACTTTGTGCTGAACAGGGTTGGTGTTGTTTTGCAGATCTGAGGCAGGCTTTTCAGAGGAGATGATATTCAAAGGATGATTAGTTTTGGAGTAGGTAGGAATGGTGGATGTATGATTGTGTGGATCTGTGCTTGTCTTTGCTGGCGTGGGCGTATTTGAATCAGGTTGTTCCAGATTTGTCAAGATATCAAAGTAGTTGCCTGAGGATGGCAAATCAGAGGTTGGCATAGTAGTTTCAGGCATTGAGGGGGGTTTTTTAGTATGCCTTTTCTGACCAGCTACCTTGGTGAATCCATCAAAAACAAATTTGTTTCCAGTTTCTATGTTTCTAGGCGGCATGTTTAAGGGATAGTCATGAAAGAGGTGACCGTGAGCATGGCATCTCCTACAATGGAATGGTACATGTTCATAATCAAGGGGCTGAATCCATTCAAAGTCATCGTGCAGTAGACTTACCATGTCCGGTAGCGCATGGCCCAACTTCATGTAGATGCAAATCCATGCATATGAAGTGTATCTTCGAAGCTTAGTTTCCTCCGCAGCCTTAATGAACTCGCCTAAGCCATTACCAATGGCTTTTAGAGAATCATCTTCCCAGTATTCTAGTGGAAGCGAGTACATGTGGATCCAGACTGTCACCCAACCGAAGTCTTCTTTTTCAGGGTTAAATCTTTCTACCCAGTCTCATAGATAAAGGCCTACTACATTGAAGAAGTAGGGTCCTCCATCCAGTACCCTATTTCTATCTTCAAGGCACTTGAAAGTGGCTGTGAAGAAACTTTTACGGCCCAGCTGTAGAGTTACGTGACCTTTGGGCTTCCACTTCGAAATTATCCAGCCTTGTACGGCTTTTTCAGTCGTCCAGAAACCTATAAATTTTCCGATCAGTGCGTGATCTTTCATATATTGTATTTGCGCATTGATTCTATGGCTAGGCAGCTCAATCATTGGCCTTTCTGTAGCAATGGAATTTCATGTTGGCGATGAGGCTTTCTCCGTTTGACTTGATGTTGCTTGTGTGTCCTATGTCTCTTGTACCAGATTTTCTTGTTCATTCTTCTGCGTTTGCTACACACGTCGTGCCTGAGACTTCTCTGGATTCTCTGTTCCGCCCTCTGTTGGGTTTTCTGTAGTATTATTTTTGGGGGGAGGCACTCATGCCTCCCCCATTGGACTGCTCATTATTCCTTGCACTCAGAACTACAGTGCCAGTCCTGAGAGTGTTTTTGTCTGAGCTTGGAAGACTACAGGTTCAAGGTGTGTGCCATTGGTGGTTTTGATAGGAACCCTAGTTCCTTACTGCACCATTGCAACGCCTCTGCACTCACTTTTTTTTCGATCTGTAAACATTTTTTTCCAACTAGGGTAGGGTTATAATCCATTAGGTTTATTAATTGTTTTGGTTTATAACATTAATCCAATGGGTTTAATATTAATAATCCCTTGAGTTTATAAGATTAATCCCTTAAGTTTTATAATTCTTTGGGTCGGTAATAATAATCCTTAGATTTATAATAGTAATAATCCCTTGGATTTATTAATATTTTGGGTTTAAAATATTAATTCCTAGGGTTTATTAATCTCTTGGGTTTCTAATATTAGTCCATTGATTCTTTTATTTTTTATTTTTTTATCTCCTGAGTTTATAATATTAATAATCCCTTTGGTTTATTATAATATTACTATTACTAATAAATATAATGTTATTTTGTCTGTGATAAATATAATTTTTTAACTTGAAATTTTATTTATATATAGTTGATATTATTAACTTATTTAAAATAAATATAAAAAAATATTAATAATATTAATATTAATAAATATATAATAGCTATTAATACAACATAAAAAAGAGATAAAATACATATTATCAATAATACAAAACATATTAACAAATTACATTATAATTTGAGTTATAACTAATAATAATATTTAACAAAATCTTATAACATGTTATTATATTATTATATATAGTTAGATTGTGAATATATTATTAATTATTATTTATTATATAATATATCTATCTATATATATCTCTTTCTCTCTCTAATATATATATATTTTGTATCTATAGTTATATATTATTAATATACTTGGGACTAAATATATAAAATATACTGCCAATTTATTGATTAAATATATAATAATTATTGACAATAACATTAGATAAACAAATATTATTAATAATACATAAATGTTATATTATGTTATATGAAAATTATATTATAATTATAATTATATAAATATACATATAAAATAGTATGGTATTTTTTTCTTTTGTTAAGCTTAGTAGATCCTCCTTTTTCATTAATATAAAGCAAATTAACACCGCATAGAACTCGCTAGGTGGTCTCAACTTGCCTAGTGGGAAACCGAGTTTGTTGGCCACCTATCTGCATTACATGCTATCCAGTAACAAAAAATGTTAAGTCTCTCTATCCAAGAAATATAAGTTCAGTTCATGTCCACTTCCATACTCTAGAGTTATACATACATATATGAATGCATAGACAAATTTAAAAGCTAACTGCATATATAAACAAAACTGTCATAAAGTAGGCATGTTAATAATGTTATTCACATGACGTTGATTCCACGAGTGCTGGATCTTTGGCATTCATTCTAGGCAGCTCCATGTGAACCAGAATGCATGGCAGGTGCTGCTTAGTTCGACTAAGGTAGATGTCATGTTTGTGTAGTTGAAACTGCACTATGAGATTCTTGCTTATAGTTTGGCATTCATTCTGAGCAACTCCATGTGAACCAGAATGCATGGCAGGTGCTACTCAATTCGACCAAGGAAGATGTCCTATTTGTGCAGTTGAAACTGCACCTTCTGAAATTCCTACTTGCATTTTGGCATTTCCTGAACCGTGATCGCCATGCCTACTGAGATCTACTACATAGCATTTGGCAACATGATTTTCATCAACCAGTACAAGTAAAGCGTCTGTTTGAACTGGGTGATTCTCCCTCTTGTGTTCCCCAGATCTAGGACGAGGACTCTCTAGTCCTCTAACTCTATATATGTCTCACTCTCCTGCTTCACTTTTGCCCCCCATTCTTCTAGAATTTTTCAAATTTATTCATTGGTTCCCTCTCGGTAAGCAGTTGTCGCTTCATCGATTAAACATTCAATAGACTTCCAACCTCATCAGCCACCAGAAGAACTAGTTTCTGTTTCATGCTTGGCCTCTCGAGGCCTCTTACCTCGACCTCAAGTCTTTGCTGGTAGGGCCATGATCTCCCTAACCTAGTCCTTTGCAATGTCAGAAAATGTAACCTGTTCGGTCCTCGAATTTCCTTCTGCTGGGTGGGTTTATCACGCGACATACCTACATTGCATACAAAACATTCAATTGATCGATTAAACTTCAATGAGTTACTACAAAATTCATGTATACGGGTGGTAGGACTATGTCGCTCCATCCCCTTAACCTCATACCCCCGCGACGTTTGCAGTAGCATGCCCCTCATGGTCACAGGTAAGTTCCAATGAGAGGAATTGCCCATACCTTGCACAAGTGGTTCCAAGTCCTAATAGAAGACCCCACATAGCATCGCTCATGCATGCAATATCCCCCCAGTCCTGGTCATAGAGACCTAACTGCCTTCTGTCCATTACGCCAACCGCCATCACTCCAACCTCACTGACTTGCCCTTTGCTACCATCCCTCCAAGAAAAATGGGAGCCCAACACACGCGGCTAGCCATCCACGAGCCCCATAACACCACCATTTCCAACCCTTCTTCCCATTCTACCATAGCCAATCTAAATTCCTTGTCAGGTTTCATGCCCACGATGATTCTCCTTGTTCTCCCCATTCTAAGGTCCCTGCGAACCCCCCTTTGGCTATGCGTGGTCGCAAGACAGAGGTTTCCTCCCAGAATGTGGTTGTACAAGAAGACATTATCCCCATAGCCCAACACCCCACCTTTTCCAGTGATGCAACTGCATGCTCCTACACTATGCTCCCAACCTAGAGGCATCATAATTCCCATACATGATAGGATTATCTCAAGGCAGTGCAAGATGGTAAGGATGCCTAATGGTTGCCAAAGGAAGAAGCAGACTATTACCGCCAACCTAAGCCCCTAAACCCTAACATCCTTACACTCCTTCCCCGATATTGTTCGTCCTAGGGTTGAATTGGCCATATTTTCTCAACATGGTTCTTTTGGTGACTGCATCCCCAATTGGCTAGGAAATCCACTACTTTGTTGCCTCCCCCGCCCCGTGTGACATGGTTGACGATTATGTAGTCAAACTTGTGAATAACCTTTGCTATTTCTTGGATTCGTCTGGTAGTTCGCCAATTGTGGCTGAGCTTATCCCATTTGGTTTGATGCTTAAATTTTTTCATCGTGTTAATCATGAGGCTGGAATCCTCCTCCACCACTAGATTTCTGTATCCCATTCGAATAGCTATTCGTAGGCCTTGTTTAACAAAAAGAAAGTATACTTCATTATTACTAGCGAACCGACATAAGTCAACATAAATTAGATGGGTACTGGTCTGAGTATCCTTGAAGAGACCACCGAGTCCAGCCAACCCTGGGTTGCCCTTTGAGGCGCCATCAAAACTCAACTTTCTGAACCCCTACACCAGAGCTGTGAAGTGGTCCAGAGATGTCATTCCGAACCTGATTTTTTTCCAAGATGAGGGGGCTATCATGACGGGTGATAGCTTTAGCCTCTGCAAGATTTGAGCTTCCTGGGGGGGTACCTGCCAGTCCTCTTGATGTCATTGTTTTGCTAGGATTGTTTCTCGGATGTTTTGGATGACTATTTCCTAGACTTTCTCTTGGGGTAAAGATTGATTCTTAAACATTTAGTGATTCCTCAAATTCAAAATGGTCCGTACAGTTAGTCCCAAAGCCAACCTCCAACCTCTGTGACCATCGGGCTGGAAAATATGTGGGCTCTCCATACGAGTATTGTTTTGCAGATGTAGTGGCTATCACGGTCCATTCTTCCAAATACATCTTGCAACGCTCTCCATTTTTGTTCTGCAAAAGGATATGAGTTGAGTGTATGTTCAATGTTTCCATTGTGTTGTTTGCATAACCAGTAGAAAGGGGGACCATGGAACCCCATTCTTTGGAGTTGGTCCCATATTAAAATGTGACCTCTACTTACAAGCCATAAGAAGTGTGTCAACATCAGCCACCGTTCTCCCTTCCATGTCTTTTTCCATATCAAGTTTTACCATTTCTAGATCATTTCCCATCTGTAAATTGTGTGCCTCTTTTATAGTAAAGGTTCCTTTAGTGGTGTGTCCCAATCTAACTATATATGGGCCATTGAGGGAAATTAACTTTCTGGATTCAAGTTCTTTGTCCAGCTGCTTCCACTATTCTGACGGGGGTGCCTGTGGCCAATCTGATTTCTTATTCCATCTCCTCAATCCTTCCTCCGCATGTCCTTCTTTCCAGAATTTCCCAACTGTATGGAGGTTCATGTCTCTAGTATATGTATATATTTCCCTCAAGTCTTGCTTTCCAACCCGTCACTCTCTTTGTTGCCAAGAGTCTTGCTAGAAGAATGCCATTTTTCCATTGTGTATTTCCCATAAAGTATGTTGTTGGATGAGGTTCTTATTTTGGGCTGCCAAGTTCCAAATCGTCGATCCTTTGGGGGGGTCCCTATATTTGAGAATATCTTTGGTTCTGACTGGCATGTTATATTTTCTTGTTCATTTTTGTTTCGAGAGGTCCATCCCTCCTCCTATGCATCTCCACCATAATTTCGCTCCCATTACTTGGTTCAGAATATAGGGATATCTAAGACCTAGGCCCCCTTTCATCCTTTTTTCTATGAGAATAGGCCATGATACGAGAGCCCACTTCTTGACTTGTTGTGTACCTCCCCAATTTTTTTTAAAGATGTCTTCCAATTTAGAGTAGCCTGTTTTTGGGGCTACTATTCTTGAAAGTTGATAAATCAGAATGGATTGAAGTATTGCTTTGAGAAACACTGTCCTGCCCGCTATGTTGAGGAATCTAAAGGAGCAACTGCTGAGTTTTCCACTGAGCTTTTGGAGTATAATTTGGTAACAAGAAGTCTTCAATGAATTCACCGATAAAGGCATTCCCAAATATTTGGAAGGAAGGGATCCAATGCCAAACCCCAAGATCTGGGCAAGGTATGATTGAACATTCCACTGGGTATTAAAAAAGAAGATACCAGATTTGTTATTGTTGATCATTGTCCCAAAAGCCTCCATGTAGGTGTACAAAACTTCTTTTAATAGATGAGATTCTCTCACTGAAACCTGGAAAAATAGCATGATACCATCCATGAATTGTTGTTGGTGGGTGATGAGCAAGTCATTGCCCCAGATCGTGAGTCCTTTGATCATAAGTTTCAGACTTGATTCTTAATAAAGCCTGTAAGCCTTTCCCTGGAAGAATAAAAACAAAAGATAAGATAAAATAGTAAGGTTATTATTATTTATATAATTAATTAAAAATTAGAAATCTTTAATAAAATAAATTTAATAATTATCAATATGGTGGGTGATGGATATATACCTGTATGAATATAGATGTTACTCACACGTAGAGGAGTTTACTCACACGTAGAGGAGTTGGCTAAGGGTGGAGGTCCATTGGCAAAATAAGAATATTAGCTGAAAATTCAACAAATATACGTTAAATATCAAACGTTCTTCGTTGGAGTCGTTTAACTTTTGTAACAAATGGATTAGTGAAAAATAAACCCTAAATCTGATTTGCCGTACTCATCATTTAACAAATGCATTTTGTTAACGGTAAACCATGGATCAAATCGATCATCGCATCAATGATTATTTGAGAAGATTGTGTTACTCAATCTTCATCGCAAATTTATGTAATATTTCGAAAACCGAGACAAAAAAATTGCTATCTCTCCGTTAAAAGCCGAGACGGTCATTAAAAAAAAAGCTCGCGTAACATAATGTGGAAACATGGACGCAAATTCAAACTGTGTTTTTGCAGTAGGATTGATGAGCTGGAAGAAGGTGGTTTTAGTGATGTAACATCTGATCCAGCACTAGCAGCCCATTCAGCCCATTCGCGTCGGAAGAGTGTCAGAAGCACATGATTCAAAAGGAAACAAAACCCCAGTAACGCAGCCCAGTAGCTAAACCAGCCGCGTATAATGTCGATACCTCAAAAAAAACGTCGAATTCCAGAACATTCATGCAGCCTCGTTATAGAAGTCAATTGAAAGTATTGACTTTTTCAATTGAAAGTATTGACTTTCAATTGACTGAAATTACAAGTTGACTCGTCAAAATACTTTCATTGATATGAGTTTAAGAGTTTAAGTCGATGGTAGATTTTTTGAATATTTGGAAATCAAAAAATTGACCTCGCGTTTATATCCGTAAGATTTTCGAATATTCAGGAAATCTACCATCGACTTAAAATGTCCCACCAATACGAAATCCTCTCAAAGCTCCTCCAAAAGTTCGCATTTGTTCGTTTCAAAGAGGAGGAGAGCTTTTGGACGACTCGTAACAGTTAAGGTAAAAGGGATTCATTCTTTTATTAAAACGAGGCCATGCATTTAAGAGCTCCGCTTTCGTGAATTCGATTCCAAAAGTTTTAAGGTCCCCCTTTGTTTGTTTGAAAGAGGAGGGAGCTTTTGGACGATTCGTAACAGTTAAGGTAAAAGGGATTCATTCTTTTATTAAAACGAGGCCATTCATTTAAGAGCTCCATTTCGGTGAATCCGGTTCCAAATTTTTAAGAGGGCTCATGTAATTTTTGAATGGAATGTGTTTTTAAAAAGTTCGAGTGTTCTTTCAAAAAGACAAAAGACATTCAATTTTAAAAAAAAGGGGTATTATTAAATAAAATATAATGAGGGCGTTGTTTAAATCTATTGGTAGTATTGAAATATTATTTCAACCTAGAAACAATGGAATGATTTGTGAAAGTTCTTGCAAAAGCGTTGTTTTTTAGAAAATTTATAGATTTTTATATAGAAGCTAAACGAAGCAATAGAAAGGCACAATATAGGTGAGTTGCATGCAGCTATTATGTGTGTAGTTTAGTTTAATATTTTTTGTTGAGTTACAGTCAGTTAATGTTCAACAAATGAGAAATGCCAAGAGGATAAGACAGTCAAAGCAACAACAAGAGTTGTTTGGGATCTATTTAAAAAAATGAGAAATTCCAAGAGGATAAGACACTCAAAGCAACAACAAGAGCTGTTTGGGATCTATTTAAACGAGTTGGGAGACAAAAGGAAAAATAATTACTTCACATTAAAATTCATACAAGATTACATAGATGATAACATTCTTCCCCTCATTATAGATGTAAAGACAACCAAGGAGGCCTCATATACTCTTGAGAGAATTTTGGTGTACGAAGGAGTATTGAAATTGAAGATGAAGGTGGATATATAGGGGAAGATCTACAGTGAGATAAAGAATTTGGCGAATGTAATTTGAAAGTCGATGATAATGGAGAAGAGAAAAATGACACAACTAATTGTGAATCCCACTATGCACAACTAGAAGTGGATGACAATTTAGTGAATTAAGCGACAAAGTTTGCTGATGACACTGAAATTTCCATTGGAGAAGCCATTGGCATGGTGAATCCATTACACCAATTAAAATTGATGATGTTAATTTTGAACAAGAACAATCAACCAATGGCAAGTGGTTGTACATGATGCAACAGAAAAATATCATAGATATGATGTTATTTGGTGAAAGAATCCCACTTGGGTCTGAAAACCAAGTGGAAGACAACATGTTCATAGTAACAGAGGAAGTGACAAAAATAGAGAAGGAAGCACAAGAGGAGAAAGCTCTCATTGCAGAATAGAAAGAACATAATTGATATGATTACGTAGGTGTTTTTAAAATTAACCATGATTTTGAATATGGAGATAATAGTAGAAATCAAGAAGAGGCAACACAATTTGAGAAAGAATTAAAGTTTCTTGAACCATGGCTTGAAACATCATGTGTTGATGAAGTCTCCATAGAAGTTGCAAAAATGAATGTTGAAGATAACATGGAAGTTGTAGAAGATGAGAATGTTAATGAAATGTTCATGTGTTGGAATCCTAAAGAAATACAATTTTATTACCATCTTATGTTGCACAGAATCGGTGAGAAAATTGTTGATGATGAAAATAATGCTATAGAACATGACATGTGGAGGCATTCCACATGCAACCATGTTTTTGAAGAAATAGATCTTATGCATGAACAACATGAACAACCCAGAAGGATGGAAGAGTTGCATGAGCAAATCAAGAAACTATGGTTTGAAGCTTACAACAAAAAGTCAATAAAAGAAAATCCCATAGATGTCAAATTTTTAAAATTGTAAGCTTATTTGAGACTTAGACTAGCATGCATCTTAGTTTAATTTTGTTTGTTGTAATTGAGGGGGATAGTTGGAAAAAATAATTTGAACCACCTCTTCATGTTTGCTAGGTGTCATAATTGTCGATCCAAGTGTCATAATCAGTGGCAGTTTAGTCCATTTCAGTTGAGTTATAGCTGAGTTCAGTTAAGTATGTAGTCTTATTTAACTATTACTAAGTAATGAGAATATTGAGTTCGCTCCATTTCCTATTTTTGAATCTTGTCTTTGTTTCTGCCTCTACAATCTTTAATAGAAAAGTGCAAGAGTTAGGAATGAAGTATTGATTAGGTTGGTTATGCATCTGTTATTTTTGTAGAGAATGTACTTATGTTTAGTGAAGTGCTAGATAAGGTAAGTTGTTATTTTTTTTATTACTTGCTGAAATATTCCCTATAATATTGTTGAAATATTTTTCAAATAAGTTGAAATATTTCAGAGTTGTAAAATATTTTGAACTAGATAACTTCGCTAAAATATTTAATGTAATATTGCTAAAATATTTTATGTACAATTTTGTAGACATTACTAAAACAATTGTTAAGAAAATCTCTATAACATTACTAAAAAAAATTGCACCATTACTTAAATATTCTCTACAGTACTGATAAAATATTCCCGATGATATATTCCCTGAAAAATAGCTGAAATATTTTCTACACAGTACTCCAACAGTAATCTAAAACTTATTCACGGCACTAAAAATTCACTGAACAGTACTGCAAAAGTTCTTCGTAGCACTACAAAATTTCTCATTCTACAGAAATTGCTCACAATACTACAAAAATGGTTGTAGTATTGTAACCTCGCTTGCAACCCAGAAGGAAAAGCAAAGTTGGTTGTCCGAAATATTCGAACAACATACACCTGTAATGAATAAACCGGCACGGCAAAGATAATTTATGAGATCTATCCTGTACACTCGTACAATATATTCTATTTTGAGAGAACCAATCTTGACTAGGGCATTTTGATAGGAAAATTATAGATTGTGATGTGAATCCTCCTTAACAAGTATTCCACGCTACATCTATTCTATCATCCGGAACTTTAATTTGAGAATTTTCATAATTCTAGTAAAATTCCAAAGTCCATTTGGTTTATGAAAATCGATATGTTCCAAAATCAACCACACTTTACGTGTTTCAATATTTAGTCAATTAGGGTTGTCAAGATGGAACCCAACAAGGCACAATTTCATTCGATTGATTCTACAATGGGTCTTTTTAAGTCAAAGAAAGATAGAACATGAATTGTGAAGCCTTGATAAGTGAATTCTTTGTATTGGTTTTTCCGGTAAGGCATGAAGAAATTTCAAAGAAGAAGATACACTTAATGGTATGTATACTTTAGAAAAGTCATGCGTTCACAGAAAATTGTTTCATTCACCACGCTCTACACATCAGATTCCAATTTTATTCCTCCTCTAGTCCGCAGTATAGATCACGGTATAGAGTAAAGTTTCATCCGCCATGAAAACAGTGATATGGAAAACAAAGGCCAAGAGTGTAAAATGGATTTGAAATACTTTAACAACTTAATTAAGTTAAAAAGGAAAATTATATCATTTACTTTTTCATAGAAAATAAATGAAATGATGTTAAAAGTAAAGAAAAATATAATGTATTAACTTTTATTTTAATAGAGCTTATTAATGTTATTTTTTTGAATTTGTAAATGTATAATTTTAAAGGCTAAATACATACTTTTAATTAGTAATTTTTTTTTATTATTTTTTAAAATAAAATTCAATAAACAAATATAAATATAAATTTCATATATAATAAACTCATCTTTAAAATTTAAATAAATAATACAATACAAAGCTATATTATTGTTCTAAGCGACTTTCCAAGCACAGTGTAATATGGAACGTTAACTTAATTCCATGTGTTATATATATTTTGATTAATAGGAAATATTCCACATAAAACCTCTTATAATTGAGGTGATTAGAAATAGGTTGTTGTGTAACACATTATTAAAATTCTAATTGAATTGTATTGGAGAGTTGAGATGGATATGATATCAAGGAAGTTCATGACTTTTGTGGAATATATACGGCTACTCATATTACTCAGGAATGATGTTTGAATTGAATATATATGGGTAATCATATCACTTAGGAATGATGTTTGAATTGTTATTAATTGAATATATACAGGTAGTCATATTCTCTTCCACCACTAGATTTATGTATCCCATTTAAATAGCTATTTGTAGGCCTTGTTTAATAACAACAAATTCTACTTCATTATTACTAGTGAACTCACATAAGTCGGCATAAATTAGACGGGTATTGGTCTGAGTATCCTTGAAGAGATCACCGAGTCCAGCCAACCTTAGGTTGCCTTTGAGGCGCCATCAAAACTCAACTTTATGAACCCCTACACTAGAGCTATGAAGTGGTCCATAGATGTCATTCCCAACCTAATTCCTTTTCCAAGATGAGGGGGCTATCATCTCGGGTGATAGATTTAGCCTCTGCAAGATTTGAGCTTCCTGGGGGGTACCTTCCAGTCTTCCCGATGTCATCGTTTCGCTAGGATTGTTTCCCACATGTTCTAGATTACTAATTCCCAGAATTTCTCTTGGGGTAAAGATTGATTCTTAAACATTTAGTGATTCCCCTCCTTCCATATGGTCCACAGAGTTAGTCCCAAAGCCAACCTCCAACCTTTGTTTACCACAGGGCTGGAAAATATGTGGGCTCTCCATATGAGTATTGTAGTGGTTATACTGGTCCATTCTTCCAAATACATCTTGCAACTCTCTCCATTTTTGTTCTGCAAAAGGACATGAGTTGAGAGTATGTTCAATGATTCCATTGTGTTGTTTGTACAACCAGTAGAAAGGAGGATCATGGAACCCCCTTCTTTGGAGTTGGTCCCATGTTAAAATGTGACCTCTACTTAAAAGCCATAAGAAGTGTGTCAACTTCGGCCACCATTCTCACTTCCATATCTTTTTCCATATCAAGTTTTACCCTTTCCAGATCATTCATTCCCCATCTGTAAATTGTATGCCTCTTTTATAGTAAATGTTCCTTTAGTGGTGTGTCCCAATCTAACTATATATGGGCCATTGAGGGCAGTTAACTTTCAGGATTCAAGTTCTTTGTCCAGCTACTTCCACTATTCTGACGGAGGTGCTTGTGGGCAGTCTGATTGCGTCTTCCATCTCCTCAATCCTTCCTCCACATGTCCATCTTTCCAGAATTGCCCAACTGTATGGAGGTTCATGTCTTTAGTGTATATAAATATGTCCCTCAAGTCTTTCCTTCCAAGCCATCGCTCTCTTTGTTGCCAGGAGTCTTGCTAGAACAATGTCCTTTTTCCATTGCATATTTCCCATAAAGTGTGTTGTTGGATGAGGTCCCTATTTTGGGCTGCCAAGTTGAAGATCGCCGATCCTTTAGGGGGGTCCCTATATCTGAGAATATCTTTGGTTCTCATTGGCATGTTATATTTTCTTGTTCATTTTTGTTTCGAGAGGTTCATCCCTCCTCCTATGCATCTCCACCATAATTTTACCCCCATTACTTGGTTCAGAATATAGGGGTCTCTGAGACCTAGGCCCACTTTCATCCTCTTTTTTTATGAGAATAGGCCATGATATGAGAGCCCACTTCTTGACTTGCTGTGTACCTCCCCAAGTTAGAGTAGGTTGTTTTTGGGGCTACTATTCCTAAAGGTTGATAAATCAGAATGGATTGAAGTTTCGCTTTGAGAAGGACTGTCTTGCCCGCCATGTTGAGGAATCTAAAGGAGCAACTGCTGAGTTTTTCACTAAGCTTTTGGAGCATAATTTTCCATCAATAAGTCTTTAATGAATTCATCGATAAAGGCATTCCCAAATATTTGGAAGGAAGGGATCCAATGCCAAACCCCAAGATCTGGGAAAGGTATGATTGAACATTCCACTAGCTATTAAAAGAGAAGATACAAGATTTGTCATTGTTGATCATTGTCCCAGAAGCCTCCATGTAGGTGTACAAAACCTCTTTTGATTGACAAGATTCTCTCAATGAAACCTGGATAAATAGCATGATACCATCCACGAATTGTTGGTGGGTGATGAGCAAGTCATTGCCCCAGATCTTGAGTCCTTTGATCTTTGAGTTTTAGGCTTCATTCTTAATAAATCGTCTTAGCCTTTCCTGAGAAGAATTAATAATAATATGGTTATTATTATTTATATAGTTATTAAAAATTAGAAATCTTTAATAAAATAAACTTAATAGTTATCCTATGGTGGTGGGTGATGGATATATACCTATATGTATATAGATGTTACTCACGGGTAGAGGTGTTGGGTAACGGTGGAGGTCCATTTGCAAAATAAAAATATTAGCTGAAAATTCAACAAATATACGTTAAATATCACCTGTTCTTTGTTGGTGTCGTCTAACTTTTCTAACAAATGGATTAGTGAAAAATAAACCCTAAACCTGATTTGCCGTCCTTATCATTTAACAAATGCATTTTGTTAACGGTAAACCATGGATCAAAATCGATCATGGCATTAATGATTATTTGAGAAGATTGTGTTACTCAATCTTCATGGCAAATTTTTGTAATATTTCGAAAACCTAACAAAGTGAAAGACCATATATCAGATTTCCAAATTTAGAATTCAGTTATTCTCAAGTATAATTTGGATAGCTTTGTACTGTCTGCATCTATGGAGTGAAATGTCGATTTGGCTATTAAATTGTTTAATTATTATATGTTGTAGATTTGTTTATTAAATTGTTTAATTATTATAAATTTTAAAGTTTTTAGTGAGAATTCGCTGAAAACCATTTAGAATAGATTTTTTTATCGTGTATATATATATATTCACCACCTTGAAATTTTTTTAGATTGAGCAAAGGATATATCGTATGATTCCGTTCATTTTCAAATATCAAAGGCATCGTCAATAAAAGTAATTTTAGTGTTTTCGAAATAAAGATAAATATTAGGAATGCATATTTCCAATCATATGTAGTCTTATTTTTCGTAATCTGTCATTATTGACTCATATACATGCTCTTGACGGATCTTGCTGTTAATTTGATCTATTTTCCGGAGGGAACAAAACAATAATGGCGCAATTTCTCAGGTTGTCATTAACGTAGTTTTACAATTAAGATTTTTAAAGTTACTTATCATGTCATTTGTTTTGTGTCAAAGTAGACAAATTCTATTTATTTAAATATTTTGTATGATTAATTTTATTTTTAGATTTTCAGATTTTTTTGGTGGATACTATTAAATTTTCAATTTTGATAGATTTACTTTTTTACACCATCATTATAGACTGACGTCTTTACACATCATATTAAACTGTAAAATGAGCTTCTAGGCTTAACAATTGAAAAGATAAATAACTATAAAAGAATTAGCTTTACCTAAAAAAATAATAATAAAATAAATAGTTATAAACTATAGAAGGTAACTATACACATGAGCTAGTATAAACATCAAACTTGAAGATCAAATTCTAATGAAATGATGTGATTGTTATAATTAACTTTTGGATATATAAACATCAAACTTGAAGATCAAATTCTAATGAAATGATGTGATTGTTATAATTAACTTTTGGGTATTTTTAGTTACTTTTACTTAGTTTTTATCTGAAATTTTGAAAATGTTTGGAAAAAAATAATTTATGGAATTTGGAAAATGTTGGAAAAAATAATTTATAGAGTATTGAAAATGTTGGAGAAAATAATTCCAACCAATTGTTAATCTTAGTGTCCTACTCAATTTGAGCTTAGTCTAGTCTGGTTGAGTTATAGCTGAGTTCTAGTTAATTTATTAATTACTATTTTACTCTTATATAATTTTATTTAACTATTACTATTACTAAGTAATAAGAATAAGAATATTAAATTAACTCATTTTCCATTTTATAGCTTAATTCTTGGGTCCGTCTTCAAGCTTTACAATCTTTACTATAATATGAGAATGCAACCCTTCATAAGACTTTTTGAGAGAGCAACAAAAAAATTACTATCTCTCCGTTAAAATCCAAGACTGTCATTAAAAAAATGCTCGCATAGCATAATGTGGAAACATGGATGCAAATCCAAACTGTGGATTTGCAGTAGGATTGATGATTTCGAAGTAGGTGGTTATAGTGATGTAACATTTGAACAGATAAAATGTGAACATAATTGAAAAGAAGGAGATGTAGCTCACAGGTGTGGCCTACTCCTGGAGACTACACTCAAAACAGAGAGATCACTCTCGTACACTCTATTATTCATCAATGAAAGATTACATTATTAAATACAACTTTAGAAATTAGGAAGTTGCAACCAAACTCCTAAATTCTAGAAACAAATCCTAAACTAAGGAGATACATTACATCTATGTAACCAATTCTCCATTAATACAAAATAATATTAATTATTTTCAACTCCCCCCTTTAATGGAGAAAGGGTTGTCCTGAACTCCTAACATCCCTCTAAACAATTCAAACTTCACACGTGCAAGAGGATTTGTAAAAATATCAGCCACATTGTCACAAGTTTTACAATATTCAACAATAATTTCCTTTGACTCTAGTTTCTCTGTGATAAAATGGAGCTCAGTGTCTATATGTTTGGTGTTTTTATGAAACACTGGATTGTGTGCCAATTTAATGGTGCTATGGTTGTCGCTTTTGATGGAGGTGGAATTCTTCTGTTCATTTCCTGCATCATTAAGAAGCCTTCTCAACCAGATCACTTCACACGTTGTTGCACACAATGTTTGATACTTAGCTTCACACGAAGATAAGGCTACAATACTCCGCTTCTTGTCGCTCCATGCTATGACCTCAGATCCTATGCTAAATGCGTAACCTGTGATAGAACTTCGATCATCCAAGTTATATGCCTAGTCTGAATCTGAAAAACCTGCTAGAATAACATCAGATGCATTGGTGTATAAAATGCCATAGTTAACAGTACCACAAAGATACCTCAACACGCTTTTTGCTGCTACCCAATGACTTTCAAGTGGTTTTGACATGAATTGGCTCAACACACTAACAGAGTATGCCAAGTCAGGTCTGGTTGTTGTAAGATATATCAAGCTGCCAACCAGCTGTCTATACATTGTAGCATCAACCTCTTTAATGCCATCGTCACTGCACAACTTCAGATTCTGCTGTAAAGGTGTCGCTGCTGATCTACACTGATCCATACCAAACTTTTCCAACAGATTTCTGGCATACTTCCCTTGGGTAAGAAAAGTTTGCCCAGTATCTCTGCATACTTCTACTCCCAGACAGTAATGAAGACTTCCGAGATCTTTCATCTCAAAAACTTGTGCCATAAGCCTTTTGGTTCCTCTGATTAAATGACCTGCATCCCCTGTTATAATCATGTCATCTACATACAAAGAAATCAAAATAATCTCCCCCTGATTATTGTACCTGGTATACAAATTTGGGTCATTTAAACTTCTATGAAAGCCACACTCTAAAAGAAAGAATCAACCTTTTCGTACCAAGACCTGGGTGCTTGCTTTAGACCATATAAAGCCTTTTTCAATCTGCAAAAAAGATGTTCCTGCCCCTTCTTTACAAACCCTCTGGCTGTACTAAGTGAATTTCCTCTTTTAAATCACCTTTTAAAAATGCATATTTAACATCAAGCTAGTGTAGCTCCCAATTACATTTAGTAGCTAAAACAATAAGCATTCTGATTGTATTTAAATTTGCTACAGGTGCAAAAGTATCATAAAAATCTATACCTTCCTGCTGTGAATATCCTTTTGCAAGCAGCCTAGTTTTTAATTTCTCTATACTTCCAGCCGCATTCATTTTTGGTTTAAACAACCATTTACATCCTATGGGTGTTTTATTCTTAGGAAACTCAACTAAATCCCAAGTGTCATTTCTAAGAATTGATTCTATCTCTTCATTCATTGCAGCCCTCCACTCCTTAAATTGACTAGCTTCTTTGTAATTAGTGGGCTCTACAATGTTCAAAACATTTGACATCAAAGCATAGTCTCTCAATTTTAATGGTTTTTGAGTCTTCCTATCTGATCTCCTTCGTAGGGGACTTACCTCAAATTTGTTTTCTTCAACTATAAATGGGCTTGCATTATCACCTTCTTCCTGTTCTTCTTTTTTCTCTTCTTTCTGCTCTTGCTCTCTTTCATCCTTGCTACTTTCATCCATCAACAATGGAATGTGCCAATCATCACCAATGTCATCTTTCCCTTCCTGTACCTGCTCATGAGACACTACATCCCTGCTTGCAAATCTCTTACGAGACTGAGAATTGAATAATTTATATGCTTTAAATTATGTGCCATAACCAACAGAGATGCATCTAACTACTTTAGGGTCTAATTTCTTCTTATCAGCTTTGGGTATATGGGCAAATGGTTTTGACCCAAATACTCTTAGATGGTTTACTACTAGTTTAAATCCATATAGATCTTCGAAAGGAGTTTTGAAGCCAAGATACCTGGTAGGAATTATGTTCTTCAAATATACAGTAGTATTAATAGCCTATGCCCAAAAACTATTAGACAGACCCTTACCTTGTAACATGCTCCTTGCGCACTCCACTAAAGTTATGTTTTTGCGCTCTGCAACTCCATTCTACTGTGGTGTGTTTGGCACTGTATACTGCTGAACAATCCCGTGAGATTTGTAGAATTTAATGAATTCCCCTAGCTTGTATTCTCCCCCTTGATCAGATCGGAGAATTTTTATACTCTTACCAAACTATTTTTCCACCAAGGTTTTAAATTCTATAAAGCACTGGAAAGTCTAACTTTTCTTACTCGAAAAATAAACCCATGAATATCTAGTGCAGTCATCAGTAAATAACGGAAAATAATATGCTCCTCCTAGCGACCTTGTCTACATAGGTCTGCATATATCAGTATGCACTAGTTATAAACTATCTGTTTCCCTCCTCCTATCAGGGATAGGAAACCGTTCTCTATGAATTTTACCTAAGGCACAACCATCACAATTTAACTGAATATTAAGAAAGATAGGGAGCCCCTCAACCATACCTTTCTTCTGCAATAACATGAGGTCCTGCAAATTCAAGTGACCGAACCTCTGATGCCAGAGTTGTTCGGCTGTCGATCCTCCTGCAACCATGGCTCGCTTTGGTATACTCTTTTCATCTAGTCTGTACAGGCTTCCAACTCGCATTCCTGTTGCAACTATTTAATTCATTCAATCCTTTATCACACAATGAGTCTTGAAGAACTCGACTTGCATATCTTGATCAGCCATCATGGATACAGATATCAGATTTTTCTTAATTCCAAGTACATATAAAACATTTTCAAGATGACTAATTTTTCCATTTGTTAGCTTGACTGGAATCACCCCATAACCTTTAATCTCGTATCCACTATCATCTCCTAAATAAATTTTTGATCCGTATGTACTTTCTTCAAGACTATCAAAAAATTCCTTTTTACCTATCATTTGAGAGGATGCTCTGGAATCGACATACCCAATATCGTCCTCATTAGATGCTGAAAGGGCACAGTCGACTGTGAGCAGTCGAAATTCATGACTGAAATATTTATCTTCTTCTTCAACAAAGTATCCTCTATGCTTTGCACTTGCCTGCTTCCTCTTTGCATCATCAGCCTGCTTCTTAAAGCATTCATTATGTATATAATAACATTTCTTTACAGAATGATTTACAAGCATACCTTTATGAGAATTCTTCTGTGATGTTCCCCCTTTCTGCTATGATTGCTGTTGTGGCTGCTTTCCTCTTAATGATCGTCGTTCCGCCATCGGCATAAGATCATCATTTTGGGGGTTTAAGTTCTGCTGCCACTCCTCCTCTTGCAGCAAGGTCACTGTCAGATCTTCAAATGTGGGTGCTTTCTCCCTTGCCGCTAATCCAGTGACGAACATTTGAAATTCATCATGCATCCTACTCAGTGTGATTGAGAAAAGATCAGAGTCAGACACCGCCTCTCTGATGTCCTCCAATCCGTCTTTCACATATTTAATTCACGCAACAAATGCAGCAGCAGTCTCCCTTTCGTCCATCCTCATTGAAAATAGCTTGCTTTTAAGCGCCATAATTCAACTTGTGTTCTGGGTCTGATACAGATTTTTGATGGTCATCCAGATCTCCGCGGAAGTTTTACAATCTCTGATGTGAAGGATAATACTGTCTTTCACGGACATCTTCAACAAAACTTTTGCCTTGTTCTCTCGTTTTTCCCATTCTTACTCCTATGTGCTTGTGTTCGGCTCAGCTCATCACCTGTAACTATGGACCAAGCATTCTCACCCTCAAGCAAGGTATGGATCTTAAACTTTCAATTTGTGAAGTTAGATCCATCGAGTTTGCCAGACTCGTGAAGATAAGATTCCATCGTATTACTCATTCTGATAAGATCTACAAAATAAATCTACCCAACAGTAAAAAAAAAATGATACATGTCAGATCAATCTGTCACTTCTCTGCCACTGATCTACAATATATGACAATCCTGCTATGATGAGAAAATTCGGCATTTTTCAATACAACCGAAAAATTGATCTGATAAAAAATGATCCGATCTACCTCTCCTGGATAGATCTGCAACTTCGCCGATCTGCACCCCTTGCAAATCGAAAACGAGGTTCCCGCAGATCCCCTTGAAGGTGATTTGGCGCTCTTCGAAGCGAAAAATCTGCGCCAAGATAAAATTGGTGCGAGGCAAAAATACTAGCGCACTTTTCCCGTAAAATCCGTGCCAATAGGGTATTCTGGTGCGGTGGCGCACTTAATTGCTGAATAGACGCACCAATTTGGTATTCTAGCGCGCTCCCAAGCAAAAAACCCACACCAACCCCTTTCTACTCATGAAAAAAAAACTTCTGAGTCCAAGCCAGGTGTTCTGCAGTCCACCTGCTTAATTGAGCACAAAGCTCTTGTGTACACGTGGCCACAGAGGCACTTCAAGCCACACAGGAAATTCTACCACACACACAAGCTAGCCACAAAGGCACTTCAGTCGCAAAGGTGATAAAAGATCAGGCTCACCCAATCTGAGCTCTAATACCAAGATAAAATGTGAACAGAATTGAAAAGAAGTAGATTTAGCTCACAGGTATGGCCTGCACCTGGAAACTACACTCAAAACAAAGAGATCACTCCAGTACACTCTATTATTCATCAATGAAATATTACATCATTAAATACAACTTTAGAAATCAGGAAGTTGCAAACAAACTCCTAAATTCTAGGAACAAATCCTAAACTAAGGAGATAAGTTACAACTATATAACCAATTCTCCATTAATACAAAATAATATTAATTATTTTCAACTTGAACCAACACTAGGAGCCCATTCGCGTGGGAAGAGTGTGAGAAGCACAAGATTAAAAAGAAAACAAAACCCCATGCACCCCAGTAGTTAAACTAACCGCGTATAATATCGACACTTCAAAGAAACGTCGGATTCCAGAACACTCATGCAACCTCATTATAGAAGTCAATTGAAAATATTGACTTTTAATTGACTGAAATCACAAGTTGACTCATCCAAATACTTTCATTGATATGAGTTTAATTCAATTGTAGATTTTTTGAATATTTGGAAATTAATAAATTGATTGCGCATTTATATCAGTCAGATTCTCAAATATTCAAAAAATTTACAAGCGACTTAAAAATGTCCCACTGATACGAAATCCTCTAAAAATTCCTCCAAAAGATCCCCTTTGTTCGTTTGAAAGAGGAGGGAGCTTTTGGACGATTCGTAAAAGTTAAGGTAAAAGGGATTCATTCTTTTATTAAAAGGAGGCCATTCATTTAAGAGCTCCACTTTGGTGAACTTGGTTGCAAAACTTTTAAGAGGGCTCACGTAATTTTTGAATGGAATGTGTCTTTAAAAAGGTTCGCGTGTTCTTTCAAAAGGACAAAAGACATTTAATTAAAAAAAAGGTATTATTAAATGAAATATAATGAGTGCGTTGTTCAAATCTATTGGTAGTATTGAAATATTATTTCAACATAGAAACAATGGAATGATTTCTGAAAGTTCTTGCGAAAGCTTTGTTTATTAGAAAATTTATAGATTTCTATATAGAAGCTAAGTAAAGCAATAGAGAAGCCACAACATAGGTGAGTTGTATGCACTGATTATGTTTGTAGGTTAATTTGCTTGTTGAGCTATAGTCAATCAATGTTGAACAAATGAGAAATGCCAGGAGCATAAGACACTCAAAGCAATAAGAGTTGTTCGGGATCTATTTAAATGAGTTGGGAGACAAAAGTCAAAAGAATTAATTCGCATTAAAATGCACACAAGAATATATAGATGATAACATTCTTCCCCTCATTATAGATGCAAAGACAACCAAGGAGGCCTCAGATACTCTTGAGAGAATTTTTGGTGTACGAAGGAGTATTGAAGTTGAAGACGAAGGTGGATATATAGCGGAAGATCTATAACAAGATAAAGAATTTGGCGAATATAATTTGAAAGTGGATGACAATGAAGAAGAGAAAAATCACACAAATGCTCGTGAATCCCACTGTGCACAACCACAAGTGGATGACAATTTAGTGAATTAAGCAATAAAGTTTGCTGATGACACTGAAGTTGCCGTTGGAGAAGCCATTGGTATGGTGAATCCATCACACCGATTAAAATTGATGATGTTAATTTTGAACAAGAACAATCAACCAATGATAAGTGGTTTTACATGATGCAACAGAAAAATATCATAGATATGATGTTATTTGGTGAAAGAATACCACCTGGGTGTGAAAACCAAGTGGAAGACAACATGTTCGTAATAACAGAGGAAGTGACAGAGATAGAGAAGGAAGCACAAGAGGAGAAAGCTCTCATTGCAGAATACAAAGAACATAATTGATATGATTATGTACGTGTTTTTAAACGTAACCATGATTTTGAATATAGAGATAATAGTAGCAATCAAGAAGAGGGAACACAATTTGAGAAAGAATTAAAGTTTGTTGAACCATGGCTGAGAAAGAATTAAAGTTTCTTGAACCATCGCTTCAAACATCATGTGTTGATGAAGTCTCCATAGAAGTTGCAACAATGGATGTTGAAGATAACATGGAAGTAGTAGAAGATGAGAATGTTAATGAAATGTTCATGTGTTGGAATCGTAAACAGATACAATTTTATTACCATCTTATGTTGCATAGAATCGGTGATAAAAATGTTGATGATGAAAATCATGCTATAGAACATGACATGTGGAGGCATTCCACATGCAAGCATGTTTTTGAAGAAATATATCTTATGCATGAACAACACATAACAATGGAAGAGTTGCATGAGCAAATCAAGAAACTATGGTTTGAAGCCTAATACAAAAAGCCAAGAAAAGAAAATCCAACAAATGTTAAATTTTTAAAATTGTAAGCTTATTTGAGACTTAGATTAGCATGCATCTTAGTCTAATTTTGTTTGGTTGTAATTGAGAGGGATAGTTGGAAAAAATAATTTGAACCACCTGTTCATGTTTGCTAGGCGTCATAATTGTTGATCCAAGTGTCATAATCAGTTTCAATTTAGTCCATTTCCGTTGAGTTATAGCTGAGTTCAGTTCAGTATGTAGTCTTATTTAACTATTACTAAGTAATGAGAATATTGATTTCGCTACATTTCCTATTTTTGAATTGATTCTTGTCTTTGTTTCTGCCTCTACAATCTTTAATAGAAAAGTGGAAGAGTTAGCAATGAAGTATTGATCTAGGTTGCTTATGCATCTCTTATTTTCGTAGAGAATGAAGTTACGTTTAGTGAAGTGCTAGATAAGGTAAGTTAGTTAATTTTTTTTACTACCTGCTGAAATATTCCTTATAATATTGTTGAAATATTCTTCAAATAAGTTGAAAGTTACGTTTAGTGAAGTGCTAGATAAGGTAAGTTAGTTAATTTTTTTTACTACTTGCTAAAATATTCCTTATAATATTGTTGAAATATTCTTCAAATAAGTTGAAATATTTCGTACATAATTGTAAAATATTTTCAACTCAATAACTGTGCTAAAATATTCAATGTAATTAATATTCTTTATAATATTGCTAAAATATTTTATGTACAATTTTGTAGATATCACTAGAACAATGGTTAAGAAAATCTCTATAGCATTACTAAAATAAATTTGTACCATTACTTAATATTCTCTACAGTATTGATAAAATATTCCAGATAATATATTCCCTGAAAAATAGCTGAAATATTTTCTACACAGTACTCCAACAGTAATCTAAAACTTATTCACGGCACTAAAAATTCACTGAACAGTACTGCAGAAATTCTTCATAGCACTACAAAATTTCTCATTCTACAGAAATTGTTCACAATACTACAAAAATTGCGTATAACATTATGAAATTCGAAAAATTCTCCGGAATATTGCAAAGTGAATAACACATATGAAACGTGTATTTGTTATAACACCCTCTTAATTTTAAGTCAAACTTCTATTGGGGCAGTCACGTCCAAGTCTCCCTTGCAACCACAACTTACCCTGCCAACCTCGCTTGCAACCCAGAAGGAAAAGCAAAGTTTTTGTCCGAAATATTCGAACAACATACACCTGTAATGAATAAACCGGCACGGCAAAGATAACTTATGATATCTATCTTGAGTAAGGCATTTTGATAGGAAAACTATAGATTGTGATGTGAATCCTCCTTGACAAGTATTCTACGCTACATGTATCATAATTTTCATAATTCTAATCAAATTCCAAATTCCATTTAGTTGATGAAAATCGATATGTTCCAAAATCAACCACACTTTACGTGTTTCAATATTTAGTCAATTAGGGTTGTCAAGATGGAACCCAACAAGGCTCAAATTCATTGAACGTCGTAAATTTTGGTAATAAAAGAAGAAATTGTCATGAGCGAAGCAATTTCTTTAGATTGATTCTACAATGGGTCTCTTTTAAGTCAAAGAAAGATAGAACATTTGTGAAGCCTTGATAAGTGAATCCTTTGTATGGGGCTTTCCGGTAAGGCATGAGGAAATTTCAAAGAAGAAGATACACTTAATGGTATGTATACTTTAGAAAAGTCAGGCCTTCACAGAAAATTGTATGATAATTTTCATAATTCTAATAAAATTCCAAATTCCATTTTAGTTCATGAAAATCGATGAAATACGATATGTTCCAAAATCAACCACACTTTATTTAGTCAATTAGGGTTGTCAAGATGGAACCCAACAAGGCGCAAATTCATTGAACGGCGTAAATTTTGGTAATAAAAGAAGAAATTGTCATGGGCCAAGCAATTTCTTTAGATTGATTCTACAATGGGTCTCTTTTAAGTCAAAGAAGGATAGAACCTGAGTTGTGAAGCCCTCTTTGTATGGGGCTTTCCGGTAAGGCATGAGGAAATTCCAAAGAAGAAGATACACTTAATGGTATGTATAATTTAGAAAAGTCATGCCTTCACAGAAAATTGTTTCAGTCACCACGCTCTACACATCAGATTCCAATTTTATTCCTCTTCTAGTCAGCAATATAGATCAGGGTATACTGTAAAGTTTCATCGCCTGTGAAAACAGTGATATGGAAAACAAAAGCCAATGGCTACAAACTGTAATGAAAATTAATGGTATTGATAGACTAACCTACAAGAGTGTAAAATCGATTTGCAATCCTTTAACAGCATAATTAATTTAAAAAGGAAAATTATATCATTTTCTTTTTCATAGAAAATAAATGAAATGATTCTAAAAGTAAAGAAAAATATAATGTTTACTTTTAATATTAATTATAAATTATTAAGTGTTATTTAAATTTGGTAAATTATATTTTAAAGCTAGAAACACATATTTTTAATTCTATGTTTTAGAAAATTCAATAAAAAATTAAATTAAATTATAATAATAATAAATTCAGATTTAAAATTTAAATAAATAATACAATACAAAACCATAGTATTGTTCTAAGCCACTTTCCAAGCACTAGTGTAATATGGAACGTTAACTTAATTGCATGTGTTATATATATTTTGATTAATAGGAAATAGTCCACATAAAACCTCCTCTTATACTTGAGGTGATTAGAAATAGGTTGTTGTGTAACACATTACTAAAATTCTAATTGAATTGTATTGGAGAGATGAGATGGATATGATATCAAGGAAGTTCACGACTTCTATGGAATATATACGGCTAGTCATATCACTCAGGAATGATGTTTGAATTATTATGAATTGAATATATACGGGTAGTCATATCATTTAGGAATGATGTTTGAATTGTTATGAATTGAATATATATGGGTGGTCATATTCTCCTCCAACACTAGATTTTTGTATCCCATTCAAATAGCTATTTGTAGGCATTGTTTAATAACAACAAATTCTACTTCATTATTACTAGCGAATCGACATAAGTCGGCATAAATTAGGCGGGTATTGGTTTGAGTATCCTTGAAGAGACCACCGAGTCCAGCCAACCCTAGGTTGCCCTTTGAGGCGCCATCAAGACTC
>APFE030097531.1:4937-24587 GCA_000404065.3 Pinus taeda
GTGTTACTCTTTTCTTTCTATTTTCAAATCAAAATTGTACATCAGGATTGGTGGAGTCAGCTACACGCCCACAAGGGGAAACCAAGTAGGGCATCCACCTGAAGTTTTTAACCGCTGACCAAAAATAAAAATACCAGAGTCTGTTTATCCATGCTACATATACTAAACAGTCTTTCCCAGTTTTGATTCTGCTGATATACATATGACTGCTATCTATCACTAAACTTTGAAACCTGTCTACTCTATCTATATTATGCAGATTCATCAAAAAAGAAAAAACAAGACAATAATTACTCAGCTGCTTCCCCTGGATTCTGAGAAATCTCTTTGTTGCCCTGCTACTGTCCTTCTTTTAGCATCTGCTGGATCTCATCCAACTTTTTCTCCTGCATCTCCAAGGTGATCTGCAAAATGAGTAGCTCCCTCCTCAAATTTGGGACTCCCTGTGCCAACTATGCCATCTCAGTAGCTGCCTGCTCCAAGGCCTTAGCCAATAGCCTTTTCATTACCCAGTAGATATGTAAAGACTCTTTAAACAGGGACATTCTTCCTCTAGTATTGCCAGGATCATGAACAAGAAATTCCCAGTCTTCCATCTCAGAGTCTGATTAGGCTTGGATGGCTTCCTCTTCCATGTTTTGAATAATCGTCCTGATTCTGGGGCAGGTATTCTGAGAGTAGGCCCTCTCAGCTTGCTGAATTTTCTGCTCCGTGGTCTGTCTAGCCCTTCTGCCTGCCCCCCTGCTCTGATCCCGTCTTCCTCCCCTAACTCCTCGGGCTCTGTTCGCCCCGCTACCTCTCCCGTTACTCGGTTCTGGCTCGCTGTCCGCTGGTATATTCCTCGGTTGTCGCCCTCTGTGTGTTACCCTTCTTCCACGCTGACTCCGCTGATTTATTTTGATGGCATACTGTTCCCATTCGTCTGTGGTTCTGCTTTGCTCCCTGTTTTCATCCTCCTCAGAGTCGTCAAGGATCTCATAAATCTCTTCCACTTTCTCTTCTTTCATCACCTCTTTACCTTTCCTGTCTTTCTCTCTGCTGCGCTCCGCTTCCATTTCTTCCGCTAGCTTGGCTCTCTTCCTGGTCTCCATAATATAACGCACCGGGGGACGGTTTCGCTTCGCTCGAGAGTTTCTAGGTGTTCCTGTGCTTCCTCTCGCTCTGCGAATATCGATATTTTTCTTTTGATGCCAGGTCCTTTGCATGCAAGTTAGTATAGAATTTCCTGTCCCGCTCCTCCTACCTATCTGATTATCCTTACCATGCCATCTGTTATGTTTGCCTTCGCATTTCCTATCAGCCGTCTTGTTAGTTTGATTTTCATTTATGGTTGTTGACATGTCCTTTCTTCCTCTCCGCTGGTTCTTAACTATGATTGGAGTGTTATGAGGTAGATTTTTCTTCATCGTTTTCGCACATTCCAGATTTGATCCCGCATGGTGATCTATGATCTCTCCCCCAGGCCCTTTCTGACATTTATTAATTACCTGATCCATTTTCCCCATATCCCCAGTTTGTCGCACGAATGTTGCGACACGCGAGTGTATCCTATTTATGATTATCCTTCGAGGCCTGGTCATGGTCATTATTAATAATATTATCCAGCTCCTTCCACTCTCCGTTGAGTTGTACTGTCCTCCACAGGCTGTCAACCTTGCCATCACGGGCTTTACAACCCCAGTTTGCGAGAAAATCCGCCGCTCGATTCCCATTTCTTTTCACATGCATGAAGATCTTGTAGTCCACTCCTTTCAGCAGTTCTGCTATTTCCTGGACGGTACCAGCCATTCGCCAGCTGCTGGTGACCTGTTCCCAATTCTTCCCATTATTCAACTTTTTCAGGATTTCAATTGCCATTTGGGAGTCCCCCTCAATCTCCAGATTTTTGTAGCCATTGCGGATCGCAATTTGCAGCCCTTGGTGGACGGCCCATAGCTCAGCCTCATTATTTTTCATTTCTCCTCCCCACTCTGCATAAATCCACCTAGTATTTTTCTGGCTATCGCGGAAGATTCCTCCGAATCCAGCATTACCTGGATTCCCTTTCGATGCCCCGTCAAAGTTTAATTTTATGAAATTGTCTTTGGGGTAAACGAACTTGTCCTGGCTCTGATACCTTGCATTAATCCTCTCCGGCTGTTTGTTATGGACCATTTCATAATTTAGGTTTAGAATTTTGAGGATTTTCTCCTCACCCTGTTCATCCTTCCAATCCTCCATCTCCCCTCTTTCGACCAATATAGTTTCTCTGGTGAGATTAACAACCCTTTTCCATATCTTTTCCGGATTTTTACTTTTCTGAAAAATTCTTCGGTTTCGTTCCTTCCACACCATCCAGAGAACAAAGCCTGCCATGAGATCTCAGGCTCTCCGAACCACTCTGCATTGGAATTTTTCTTTCTGCCACCGGAAAATCATTTCTCTAGTTTCTTTCGGATACTTTCCAGGTTTGCGAAATAGCTCCCCTACTTCCCTCCACAGAATTTTGGTATAATCACAATTGATTAATAAATGTTCCTGTGTTTCTGGCTCTCTGTTGCATAAGTGGCATCTTGAAGGTCCATTAAAGCCTTTCTGTTGAAGCTTATCCCATGTCAGAATCTTATGTTTGGCAACCAACCATGCAAAAATGGTAACTTTCGGCCACCAGTTTTTACCCCAAAATACTTTCCATTCTTGGTCCCTTTCCGTAGCATCCTGTTGATCTGTCAGATAGTATGCCTCTTTGACTGTGAAGGTTCCTTTTGTTGATTTCCCCCATCTAATGATGTCCTTCCCTGTTCTCGCCTTTACTTTCCTGGATTCAACTTCCTTCCTAAAAGCCTCCTGTTGCTCCTGATTTGTCTCAATGTCCCAGTCCTCCAATGGTGTCCATTTCCGCGAGATCCAATCCAGTTCGTTCTCTTTCCAGTAATCTTTGACATACCTATAGTTATCACCAATTTTGTTTTGTATATCCTGAATGCTTCGGATGCTGTTCATTTTCTCCCTTTGATGCCAATTCTCGTCCCAGAATTTGGCTTCCTCTCCAGCTCTGATTTCCCAGAATATATCTTTGTTTACTATGTCTCGATTTTGACTAGCTAACTCCCAGATTATCGATCCCTTCGGGGTTTCCTGTATGCGGTAAATTTCCTCCGTTGAATTTGGCATATTGTATTTGTGTCGCCATAATTGCTTCCATAAGTCGTTACCCCCTCTCATCCATCGCCACCAGAGTTTAGCACCAAGAATTTTATTGAGTTTACTCGGGTCCCTCAGGCCCAGACCTCCCTCCTCGTGTTTTATCAGATGCTTCCAGGAAACTAAAGCCCACTTCTTCTGATTAGAAGATCCTCCCCAGATGAATTTCCTCAGTACTTCTCTGATCTTGATACAAACTCCTTGAGGTACTGCCAAAATCGAAAGAGGATATATAGGGATTGCTTGTAATACAGATTTAACCAGGACAATCCTTCCTGCAATGTTTAAGGTTCTGAAAGTCCAGTTAGCCATTCTATTTTTTAATTTGTCTAGGATTCCCTGCCAATTCTTCAATCTTTTAGAGCTGTAATCCAGGATATTTCCCAAGTATTTTGTTGGGAGATCTCCTTGTTTGAAATTGAGCATTCTGGTCAGGTGTCTTTTGACTGTCTCCACCATATTAAATATAAAGGTGCAGGATTTATCCTTGTTAATTTCCATACCAGAAGCCTTCACAAATAAGTCAAGAGCCTTTTTCATGTTTCTCACTTCCCTTACAGTTGGTTCCCCGAACAGCATAATGTCATCAACGAATTGTTGATGGGTTATAGGCAATTCATTACCCCACAACCTGAGCCCTTTAATGTTATCAGCTATTCTTTCTTGCTTAAGGTACCTACCCAGGCCTTCAGCCGCAAGAATGAACAGGAAAGGCGATATGGGATCGCCTTGTCTTATTCCTCTGGAGGCCTTAAAGGTTTTCGAAGGAGTTCCATTTACTAATATTGAGAAATTGGGGGTTGATATACAGCTGAGAACCCATTTTATCCATCTGTTACTAAACCCAAAGCTTCCCAGAATTTCTTCTAAGTATTGCCAATTAATTCTGTCATAGGCTTTCGACAAATCAAGTTTTATCATCATTCCTTTTTGTTTCTTAGTATTCATAGAGTGGATAACTTCTTGAGTAACCACTAATCCATCTAGAATTTGGCGTCCTTCCACGAAGCCAGTTTGTTCAAGGGATATTAGCTTCTCTAACAACAGTTTCAGCCTTTTAGCCATTAGACAGGAGATTATTTTGTAAAAAACATTGCAAAGGGCAATGGGTCTAAAACGCTTGGCATCCTCTGAATTATCATTTTTAGGGATCAAGGTGAAAAAAGTAGAGTTAAGAGCAGTCCATACCTTTTGGTTCATCCGGGATTCCTCTATCAATTCCAGTATTTCCTTGCCCAAGAAATGCCACCCCGCTTGATAGAAATCAACCGTAAAGCCATCTGGACCAGGGGTAGTTCCTTTCTTCATGCTCATCACCACTTCCTCCACCTCGTCCAGACTAGCTGCTCTCATTAAATCCCTGTTCTGGTCATCAGTAACCATCTTGGGTATGGCCCTGCATATTTGCCTGATCGCTTCAGATATATCCATTTGGGGTTCAGTTAGAATTCCTTTGTGATAGTCCGTCAACACTCTTTCAATCCCTTCCTGTTCAACAATCCTCTCCTCGTTCTCATTCTTGATTTAAAATATTATGTTCCTCTGTCGGTGGTGAACCATTGTTTGATGGAAAAATCTGGTGTTCCTCTCCCCTTCCCTGAGCCATTTTATCCTAGACTTCTGTCTCCATAACACTTCTTCCTGCTTTCTCCTTTTTTCTTGTTTCCCCAGTATTATTCCTTTTTTTACGGATATTTCCTCTGTTCTTCCTTCATTTATTATCCTTTGCTGTATTTCTTCCATTTCTTTTTCCAGCTTTTGTTTTTCCTCCATAATATTTCCAAATTCCTCCTTATTCCACTTTTTTATCCTCTCTTTTAGCTCTTTTAACTTGAGTTGGAAGGTATGCATTTTACCTCTCCCTTGAGTTGTGCTTTGCTGCCACCACTCCTCCATCTTACTTACAAAGTCTGGGTGTCTAAGCCAAAAAGCTTCAAATCTGAAAGGCTTCTTGCCAAGATTTGCCTTAATATCCACTTCTAGTCTAATCGGCCAGTGATCAGAGCCAAGAGATGCCATGATCTTTGCTTCTATGAATACATCTCTATTCATTATTGTTTCAGATACTAAAAAACGATCCAATCTGGAAGCTATATGGTTCTTTCCCCCTCTCCTGTTATTCCATGTGAAAGCCCCATTGATGGTTGGTATATCAACTAATCTCAGGCCTTCTATCATATCATTAAACAATTCCATACTTTGGTCTGTTCTCCTTATGCCTCCCTTTTTTCTTTGAGGGACCGTATTACATTAAAGTCACCTCCTACTATCCAGGCAGTGTCTGGATAAAGTTTTTGAGTTGTTTGCAGATTCTTAATAAAAATTTCTCTATCTCCCGGAGTATTTGGACCATACACTCCTGAAATTATTACCTTCTCTTTTGTACTTGCTATTCTTCCTAGACCCGTTAGGATTCTAGACATACTGGTCCAATTTTCAAAAATTATTTCATTTGGGTTCCACAGTATTGCAATGCCTCCAGCTGAGCCAATTGCATCCTGACCCATGATTCCATATTGCAGCTTGCTATTTTTAATAATACCTTCCATCTGTTGCATGGTAATTTTAGTTTCTTGTAAAATCATTATACTTGGTTTTTCTTTTTTTAGTTTCTCCTTCATATATCTTTGTTTACCCTTACTGTTCATCCCTCTAATGTTCCAGCTGACAATAATCATTTAAAACTTTTTGGAAGGGAAGGAAAATACCTCAGATAGAGGTATCACTTTTCCAGAATTTATCAGAATTTTTCCAACTGTTTGGATCGTTTCATTCGATGTTTTTCTTCCTCTTTTTCTGCTGCTTTTGCCAGACCCGCCTATTCCCGACTATTCTTTCCCCTGTTATCCTGCAGTAGCGTCTTGGTTCTCCATATTCCCCTTATTCCTTTATTTATATTTTTGAAAAGCTTCCTTATACATTTGTTTTTGCTGGTCTGGGATGAATCTTTCATCTAAGTTCTTCCATTCCTGGATTAATTGCTTCATGATTTTTTCCTCCTCTGCCTCGTTTTCCTGCTGATTTTCCGTCTCCATTTGGCTCTGGTTATTTTGTGTTTCTATCCCTTCAGCTAGTTCTTCTTTGCTCGTTTCTCCTTGTTCTACCTTCTTTTCTCCTGATTCCTGGAAAATATCCATAGGTTCATTTTCTAGGTCTTCACCCTCGGCCATATTGTCTTCGTCTTCTTCATTATTATTCTGTAGAACTTTAAACTTGTTCTGACTTTCGGTGTTTGGTGATTTCGTTTGTATTTGCGTTCTTGCTCCTTCTCTGATTGGTTTCTTTTTCCTATTAACCTGTTGAAAACCTTTCTCTGTCTCCTCCGTTCTTTCTGCTGCCTTATGTTGTTCCTCTGATTTTTTGATGTAATCCTCTTCCTTATTTAGAGGGCATTGCCTGACTAAGTGGCCGTATTCATGGCAACATCTGCACCTAAAAGGAATATGCTCATAATCTAGTGGCTGCTGCCAAACCGAATCATGGTATTCCAACTCTATATGTTCCGGAAGGGGTTCAACTATATTCATATAAACACAGATCCTTGCGTAATAAGTGAACTTACCTCTCCTTGTTGTGTCTGCTACCTTGACAAATGCCCCAATAGTGTTGCCGATCCCTTCCAAAATTTCCGGGTTCCAAAATTCCACAGGAAGTCCAAACAATTTGACCCAGATCGGGGCTTCCAGCATCTTTTCATTGTCACGATTGTACCTTTCCTCCCAGAATTTCATGAACATGCCTGCATTATTCATGAAGTATGACCCTTCCTCAAAAACCCTCTCTTTATCCTCCAGATTAGCAAATATAGCCGTGAAAAATCCCTTTGCTCCCAATTTCAGTTCTATGTGGCCCTTTGGTTTCCATCTTTGATAGATCCATCTGTACAACTCTCTTTCATTTGGCCAATACCCTACAAACTTACATATCAGGGCATGGTCTTTCATATAGCTAGTGTAGTCCTCCAACATATTGTTGGGTATTACATATTTGAGCTTCTTGTTTGCCCTTGGTAGGCATTTCCCGCCTGTCTTCAGTTGCCACAGTTTGCCCATCACTGGTGGTTCCTTGTTATTTGCTCTAGTCTCATTCTGGATGCCAGAACCGCTTGCCTCTCCTGCTACTATATTCTTAAAGGAGGGGATCTCTCCCCTCCCCTTCTGATTCTCCATTCTGCCCTCAGCACTCACAGATTCGAGGTTCTGCCGCGACGGCGTGAGGGATAAGCTTCTTCTCCGCTCTACCTCGATTCCCCTGCATTGCCTCTTGCCCCCGATTCGCTCAGCCTGCCCTGCAACTCTGCTTGCCAGGTATGCCAACCCTAGCCTGATACGCCCGCGCTCTCTGCTCCGACATCGACTTCCCACCTTGAAAGGTGTTTTTTTCAAGAAGATATCATACCTTAATAAAAAAAAAAAAAAACTTCTAATTTATTGTTGTGAATGAACATTTTATATTTCATGATTAATTTTGAATAAGAAAATTAAATATCAAGAAGACCTAAATCATAAAAAAAACTTCTAATTTATTGTTGTGAATGCACATTTTAATATGAAAATTAAATAGCAAGAAGACTTGAATCATAAAACAAAATTCTAATTTGTTGTTGTGAATGCATATTTTATATTTCACCATTAATTTTGAATATGAAAATTAAATATCAAGAAGACCTTAATCATAAAAAAAATAAAAAAATCTAATTTATTATTGTGAATGAACATTTTATATTTCACTATTAATTTTGAATATAAAAATTAAATATCAAAAGCCCTGAATCATTAAAAAAAAAACAAAACTTCTAACTTATTATTGTGAATGTACATTTAATTTATTGTTATAAATGCATATTTTATGTTTCACGATTAATTTTGAATATGAAAATTAAATATCAACAAGATGTGAATCATAAAAAAAAACACAAAACTTTTTTGTACGAAAAAAACTACATTGTAAAAAAAAAAACCTAACTCTATTATTATGAATTCACATTTTATATTTCACTATTAACTTTGAATATGAAAATTAGATATTAAAAAATCCTGAACCATAAAAATACAAAACTGCTCATTTATTATTGTGAAACTACAAAACTGGTCATTTATTATTGTGAATGTACATTTTATATTTCACTATTATTTTTTAATATGAAAATTAAATATTAAGAAAACCTGAATCCCAACCAAACAAACTTCACATTTATTATTATAAATGCACATTTTGTATTTATAAAAATTAAATATCAAGGATATCGTACATCATAAAAAACAAAATTACATTAATTTGGAAGGGACGGATATCACTATTTATGATTTGGGACGACCAAAACATAGCGTGTGCCTTAATTTCCGAGTGATGGCGCTCATAATTTCTGAAGGACACCAATCAAAAGAAATTTGAGAAATTCACATCAATGGAAGAATAGAATATCCATATCTACTTCGATTTTTTTTTTCAATGGTAGGGAGTTTCTTTCTTCAATTAATCTATATGAAGAATTCATATCATTATTGTAATTCATCAAAACATGTTAATTAATCTATATGAAGAATTGATATCATTATTGTAATTCATCAAAAACATGTTATGTAGTTTTGATTATAAAATGACCTTCGCAGTTTTTTATTGGTTATTGAGATTGATATGATGAGATTGGATCCTAAAATACAAATTTGTATGTTGAATAACTAATGAAATTCTTGTTATTCAATGTGCATATTTTTTTGAATGGCTTTCTGAAAAGCTTTGGAACTATACAAAAAGATTTTTTTAATTTTGACCGAGTCCATTCAACGGGATTACCTTAAGTAATTTAAGAAATAAATTCTACTTAAATTTCTAAGTTTCTAAATTCCTTGAAATTGAAGAAATAAAATAAATTTTACCACACATTCCCCCTCAAATTGTGGAAAATAAGTAGTATGAAATTAAATTTGGAATACAAACTAATGCATTTATTATTTGAAAACTAAAATCCGCTTGAGATTGAAGCTTCCTTTCACAATGTTTCCACATACAGTGGCTTTCTTGGCATGTTGACTTGAAAGATAAATAAATGTGCAGTTTTAGCATCTGGATTCTGGATATACATTATAGTTTCACATCTTTTCATAATTGGAAGGTTGGGCATGGTAATTATAGTTTAAGTTATACCATTCTTTCAAAAAAAAATAGAATTTAAGTTATTGTATTGCATTTTGCTTGATTTCAGATAGAGACCTAATGTCTCATGTGTTTTGATTCGATTGCATTGTTGTTGTGTTATTGCATTATGAGTGCTCATCACACAATTAAGAGATTTCTTGTCTTTGGAAGATTTTGATTATTTTTTATATAGATTTAAAAAAAAATTGATGAGAATGACTTTTGAGTTTTTTCTAAAATTTAAACCCTTGGTCTGTAGTAAGAGAAATGCAATAAAGATAACAAATTACTTATTTTTTATATAGATTAAAAAAAAAATTGATGAAAATGACCTTTGAGTTTCTTCTAAAATTTAAACTTTTGATCTCTGGTAAGAGAAATGCAATAAAGATGAACAAATTACTGAGGAAATGAAGGATGAACATGCAAGAAATCAACCAATAGAAATTCACTTTTTATTGAACTTCAAACTTGTCTAAAATAATAGGATTTGTTTACCAACTCAAAATAACTTAAAATCACATATTTGTAGAGTTTCTTTTGATTTTCCCTTTTCAGTGATAACCATGTTTTGTTCGGTTTAATTTTGAAAATAATTGTTCTATATCCATTGTTCTTTGTTCTCAACTAACAAGCGGAAGCAATGTTGCAAAAGAGGAGCGATAATGGCATCGAAATTACTTTTCTGTTTAACCGTTCTGGTGGCCATGGTTGCATCTCTTCAGAGAATAACTCAAAAAAAAATGTTGATGACCTAAAGCAGAGTTTGAATTGTTCGAAATTTCTTAAAATATTTTACACAAATCTTTGTAAATTAAAGGTTACACAAAATTGAGAAAGCGATTTTCCAAGAAAATCGTACATACCTAAACAAATTCTTAGGGAAAAATGATGTGGTTCCAACCCTTCTACCACCAATTCTAAGTGTACTCGTCCACCGAATCTGTCGTAGGGTTCCATCATGTGACCTTACCACGAGAGCTTTCACAAAAGTGGGTGTTTCCCACAATCGCCTCCAGGTAAGATTCACCATAAGCTTAAGAGTTAAGGAAAGGCAGCCGAAACCTAATGAGTCAGCTTATAGTTTAGTTTAGTGGAAACTTAAAGAGTCTGCATACACTTAGTTCAGCGGGTGGGATGCAATGGTTCAACTGAAAAATTAATGAGCAAGTTGGTTGAAGAGAGTAAATTAAGGATTGAGTTACTTGTGCTGAGTAAATCAAGGATTCAGTTCAAAATTCATTTGGCGAGATCAATAGAAGGGAACATTTCAATCGTCTAACAATCGATCTAATGTCGTATAGTGAAGACCCCTAAGCCTAGAGGGAAGTTCATTTCAAATGGAATCCCTTACGACGTAACTATTTATGTTATAGGGAAATTGAACTAATTTAATAACGAGTTTATTTATATAATACAAATAAAGAGTATACATGTTGATTATAGTTATAACTGTTTTTAGTGTGATTTTTTTGGAAGCTTTTTTGGTGGGTTTTTCTGGTGTTATTTTTCTAAAATCAGGAAATTATTGAAATCACAAGTTTGACGGGTAATCTCTGCATAATTGAAGTGCCTTAGAGGTTTTTCAGGGTGCTGAATCTATATATATAGTCTGCTGAATCTATATATATAGTCAAAAGACCAGTTTAAATAACACAAATAAGAATTTCAACTCATATTTTTCCCTAGATTTCAGGGTGCTGAATCTATATATATAGTCTGCTGAATCTATATATATAGTCAAAAGACCAGTTTACATAACACAAATAAGAATTTCACCTTATATTTTTTCCCTAGATTTCGACACCAAAAAGTCCAAAAAACCACATTTAAAACAATTCCATTTAATAATTATATGTTTCGTTAATAAAATGTCTATAATTTATAAATATTATGTTTATTAAATTGGATGATAAATTTAAATAATTTACAATTTATGTTTATTAAATTGGATGATAAATTTAAATAATTGACCGTTTATGAAAGGTTTTTTTTGGTTAGATAAATCACATTTATAATTTTTAGATCGCGTTTGAATCACAAAATGTGGTTTATCATTGGAGATTCAACGGTTAAATTCAAATCTGCAAAAGCATAAATAATTCAAATAATTAATAGATTAATGCTATATACCATATATTTATGAGATTTTTGATAAAGAGCAAGGAAAAATACTTAAAAAAACCTATTTTTATTTTTATTTTTATTTTTTTAATATATTTTTAATAGTAAGTAAAGATATATTAAGAAAGAAACGTATATATATAAATGTGTGAGAGAGAAAAATGAATTATATATATATATATAGAATAAAAGAAAAAATGAAAATGGAAGGAAAAATTAGTATAATATGAAAATATAAAAAGAACATATAAAGAAATATATAATTTCAAAAAGACTAACTAAAATCCTATAGCATGAAAATAAGATAAATATTAATACAATTACTAAGAAATAATAAGAAAAAGAGGGAAAAAATATAAAATATGCCTAAAAACTCAAATAAAAACAAAATACAAAAAGGAACGTACCAAGGAAAAGAAAGAATGGGGGCCAAGGATGAAGACCCTCATGAGTACAAGGTGAGGTTCCAACATCTATTAATATTTCATTCATTGTCTCTATTCAACTTATAGGATCTTATCTTAATTTTTATGGTCTCCCTGAACTTTCGGTGATGAAAATGATCAATCTTGGCAATGATTTGGGACTCCTATACAAATGTGGTGTTTCATCTTCTCAACATGTTCAACTAAAGTTAAGAGCAAGTCCTACAACATTTGATTTTGGTTGTGTGCTCCTAAATTATTTGTTTTATTGAGCGGCCAATTTCTACAATGTAGGGGGGCCCACATGAACAAAGGACTACATAAACACCTTTCATGCTTTTAGGGTCCATTGAGTCTTTGGTAGATGTAAGGGAGCTCCAAATGGTGTTCAAATGCCTTAGAAGAGACCTTGCGCTTCTTAAACATCCGAGCAATCTTGTCAGTGGTTCCTTGAATAAAAGGAAGCTGAACATTGGTAACCAAATAGTTGGGTTGTTTCTTTAGCCTCAGGCCATTGTTCCCATTTAAGAAATATTTGAGACAAATGTGCTTATTATAATCATTATTTTTGAACACTTTGAGAAGATGGGTTTTCTCATTATCCAAGTGTATTTCATCTGAAACCCTTAAGGCACGAGTAGCCAACGTGTTGGGAACTTTGATATTTTGGGTAGGATAATGATGGGAATTGGCATGAATATATTTCTCAAAGTGTGTCTTCTTATGGAAGACCTGACGAGAAAAACAACCATCCGTTTTCTTAGAAAAAATTAGGTTAATGAAGGATAGGCTACCATTAACTTCATACTCAAAGTATTCAAAAACAATGGTTATAATAAGCACCTTGGGCTCAAATATTTCATAAAGGTGAGAAATGATCCAAGGATAAAGAAAGAGCCTATAGATTTGGTTACCAAAGTTCAACTTCCCTTTATCCAAGGATAAGGAAAGAGCATAGAGATTTGGTTACAAAAAATCAACTTCCCTTTATTCAAGGAACCACCACAATTATTGCTTGAGTTCTTAAGAAGAATAAGGTATTTTTTACCTTTAGGCCTTTGAACACCATTCGAAGATCCCTTAAATCATTCAAAGACCCAATCGATCCTAAAGAAATGAAAGGTGTTTATGAAGTCCCTTGTTCATGTGAGACCCCCTACATTGGAGAAATTTATCGCTCCATAAAATAGATGATTCAGGAGCATGTAACCAACATCAAACATTGTAGGATTCAATCCTTAGCCTTGTTCAAACATGCTGAGAAGACTATAACAACCCTTGGTTGTAGTCACCCTTCCCATATCTACCCACTTTCACTGACCTTTAAGGGTAAACATGAGAAGAGGGATAGTATGACATGACTCAACCTTCTAGATACATTTAAGGAAGTGGAATCGATAAACCAAAACTTTACTAACCTTCCTCAGGAGCTAGAAGATGTCCAAGAACTAAACCACCCCTCCAAGTTCCCAAACCTCAAGTCAAACTTATTTTTCAGTGATCTAGACTCCCAAATGTTGGCATAACGCTTCCTAAACTTGATTGTAACCCTCTAGTCACATGCATAAGCCTACAAGGGAGCGATTGCAGTCTTTCTTACCCAGTTTTGTGCTTACAACTGTGAAATATAATCCACTTTTTCATGGCTAGTCTCCAGACCCCTACCTAGAACTTGATGAAACTTTCCAGAATAGCGAATGGCTCCAGGAAAAAGCCATAAACATGAAACTTAAACAAGAACTTGTCTTGAAAAGGCCTAACCATGAAATTCACTTTGTCAAACACATGACCAACATGAAATCTACTGGTCATGAATGCTTATATGAACATAGAGATATGAAACATATCTAAGAATCATCAAGAAGATCTAGTGCCCTCTCACCATAGCTACAATAACATCTAATAGGTCATGCATTCAATAACCATTCATTTACAAATGAAAAAATGATAAGAGCCACAACTTGAATATTCAATCAAACCATGCTTATAACAAACATATAACCGTGTAAATAGTAATGATAGAACAACCATTAAAGCCACACAATAACAAGTATAATTACTCATGACAGATAAGGGAAAATAACTCTTATCAATCATATGTAAAATCTAACCAAGTCAAGGACTTCCACATACCACCCGACTGTAGATTAGGTTGAACCGAATCTCTCTTTCAGTCAATCACCCCTGTGCCATATTGCAACCATGAATGTAGGATCTCCTGGGATAAACCAATGTATAAACAACTAAGGGAATCCACAGGTTAAACAACCTCCACCCTCACAATACCGTGATCTCACTTAAACTGATCTAGAGATCAAAAAACCAAACTCAACTTGGATGCCTCAGAATTCCTTCACCATCCCTAGAGGTTTTTTTTGTGTCTCCACCCTCATGTCAAGGGCTTCCTAGAGAAAACCATATCCAACCCAACCCTTGGTATTTTCTTGAAACCACCTCACCTGAATCTAAAAACTTTCGGTAATCCATAGCTCAACCAAGAATGAATCCCAACACACCATGGCTATCTGGAAATGGAAAAGCAAGGCTGAAACCATTGTTAAACCTAACATAACCCATGCCATTGACAAAAAATAACCAAATACACACATGGATATACCATGCATTCAAAAAAAAAATGAGGGAATCATACATCTAACTTGTTACTTGCAAGTATTCCTACTGAAGATTCTAGATCCAACTCTTCCTTAATTTATTCTTACTTTTCTTTCCTTATCCTTCATTTGCTTGCTTTCTCATTTTGGTGATTTTCTCCTCTTTTTAGCCAATTCCACACTCAAATGACCAAAGGATAACCAACCATAAGCTACGAACTGATCCTAAAATCATTTTTATCATTAAGGCCTCTAATTTCTTCATTTTCCCTCAATTTTCCTTCTTTTTACTCCTCACATGCAACTTCTGACCTTTCACCTTCCTTTTCTCCTAATTTCGTTTACTTTCATTGATTTAAATGCCAATAATGCCTTTTTGCCTTTCCAAAGCCTTTGTCAGTTCCTTTGTGAATTTCCCCTTAGCCATAATAACCAACAAGTGATGCCCACTGTGATATTTTTCCCAACATTAAGATTGGAATACATGTCCCATGACCTTGTTCTTATTTTTCCTTTATTAACTTTATTACATAAACTTTTAGCCTAGGGTTGTTATACTGGTTGATTTTCTATGTAATTAACAATAAAACCAAGGTCACAGGACACATATTCCAAGTTGAATATTGGGTAAAACATAGTGATGGGTATCACTGATGATTAGTAAATGGCTATGGAAATTGGCAAAACATTTGGTAAAGGGAAAGTGACATTAATTGACATTTTATTTATGAAATAAAAGAAAACAGGACAAAAGGAAGATGAATAGTCACAAACTTGCATGAGAGGTAAATTTAAGGGAAAATAAAGGAAAATGAAGAAAACATAGATCTCAATGATAAAATGACTTTTGAGGATCAGTTGTTAGCTTTTTGAAACTTTTAGGTTGGATTTTTGTTCTATTATCTCATTCTCTCATACTCTTGCACACTTAGAGTATTGTTGGAGCATTTTGGAGCACTTTGGCATACATTAGATTTGGAGAAAGAATGAAAGGAAAAATAGGAAAGTGCAAGGGAACAGTTGGATCAATAGTTACAACTAGATTTCTTTGCAGGTAATAGATTGCATGTGTTATTTCTTTGCTAATTTATAGATGCATGGTATATGGATGTGATTTTCTGGTTATGTGTTTTCATTGGCATGGATATTTTCCTAGATTGGCAATGGTTTTAGCCTTTCTTTTCCATTTCCTAGATAGCCATGGTATATTGGTTTTTTCCACATGATTGATTTCTGATTGGTGCTCATTTTCCTTATGGTTGCAGGTTGAAATAAACACCCTGGAAGCCATGGAACAACTTGGGTTGAGTTACTAGTTAGGAAGCATAGGTTAGGACAAATTCTCTAAATCCCTTGGTGGGTTGAGTTATTAGTCCCTAAAGTCAGTTTGGAGAAACGCTTTGGAGCCCTGGAAGGATGTGGTTGAGTTACTAGTTCTTGGAGCCCTGGACAACTTGGGTAGAGACCAAATTGTTTGGTGTTAGTGATGTCTGACTCTGGAGGTGGAATCACTATGGTTGAGGGTTGAGGTGGTTTGGCCTATAGAAGCCATGGTTTGGTTTTTTTTTTTTTTTTTGTTTATTCCATGAGATCCCACAATCATGCTTAGAAAATGGCACGAGCATGATTGGATAAAAGAGAGATTTGGTTCAACCCAATCTATGGTTATGTGGTACATGGAAGCCCCTAACTTGGTTGGTAGTTTCATATGATAATATGAGAAATTTCCTTATTGCAATCTATGAACATTTGTAGCGATTATGTGGTGATATTATGGATGAGTTTCATGGTTTATATGTTGGTTATTTTTTTGTTATATCTTGGTTATATGATGTGTAATATCTATGGCTCTTGTCACGAACCATTTAGTTATTGATTGGTTGATAAATGTATGGACCAATAGCATTGTTGCAGCTATGTGGAGAGGACATATGGACTTCTCAGTGATTCTTAGATAAATACTATCAGTTTATGATTATATATGCATTCATGACCTATACATTACATGTTTTCCATGTGTTTGATGGAATATGTAGTGTGTTCTAGGAAGTTTAGGTCAATTTCTACCTCCAAGTTTGAATGTTTAGTTATGTTACATGTCAATTATTATTTTGGAATGTCTCAAGTAGTTATGGGCAGTGGTCTGGAGGCTGGCCCAGAAAGGTGGTTCAGATCTTAGAACTACACCCTTTGAACTAGGCAATTTGGGTCATAATTGCATGGATACATTGTTTTTCATGTGGTTGGAGGCTCATAACCACACCTAGGCCTTGTCATGCTTGCGGTTGGGGGTTTAGACTAGTTAAAAGAGCCTCGGCTAAGGGTTTGGTCACCTTGGTGGTCGTCTGGCCTTTGAGTGTCTTGTAGCTCTAAGGGATGTTGTGAGTTGTCAATTGGTGGTCAGTTTATCAACCCCACTTCCATAACTAGAGCTTGGAGGATGCGTCATGTCATAGTAACTATTGTATAATTTTTACCTTAGCAGGCCGATGAAATTGGGTAAATGTGGGAAGGGGTGGTTACATGGTGTTATCAGATATTCTAGGTTCAAACACTTGGGCTGGATGGGCGGGATGTGATTGTTATGCATGCATGTTAGTTGTCTATGTGTTTTTTATGCATGGATTGTGATGGTCATTATTGTGGTCTTGTGTCGGCATGATGTTTATATTGAGATGATTGATATGTTGATTTCATTATATATACATATGTTGTGCTAATTCACTAAGGTATGTTTGGTTATGTTTATATTTGGTTATCTGACATGGTATGTTTGCAAGAAGTAAAATATTAGCTATGACAAGTAAATGGTGGATTACATTTCACGTGACTCTCCTTATAGATCAAATGAGCAACACAAAGATTAGTATTGTTTTGAATAATAGGCACCTTGAGAAGTTTAAAGGCAGAGATAATAAGTAAGGAAGATAATTATAAGATCATTCAGTCACAGTAAAGACTTTTCATGACACTGGAAAAGAAATCAGAGGTTAATGCAATGATTCTCCAGATTTTATCAAATTTGCAGTGACAGGAACAACCACAGATTAGGTATGGATAGGAGGAAAGGACTAATGGGGCATATGGTAGTAGGTCTCATGGAGGACACCAGTTGGATATGGAGAACATGGTCAAAGGTGGTAGATGGATGGATACAATTGACAAGAGAAGTAGTGGTTACAATTTCTATTCTAGTTATGAATTAGAGAGACAACATGGCCATCATTGTTATCATCCTTACAGGAAGAGTGAGAATCAATACTTGTTGGATGAGTTCAATAAATAAATGCATCCTACCTTTGATGGAGATTTGAAGAAATCGAAATATGCAGAATCATGGCCATTTGGGGTGAATAATTTCTTTGAGTTGCATGTTTATATGGAGAATATGAAAGCAAAGATAGCCATTTTCAGTCTCAAAGGGAAAGAGGACATTTGGTGGGAAGATGTGAAGTGTGTTAGAGGCATCAAGATAGAGGATTTGAGTTGGAATGAATTCAAATGACTCTTTAGAAAGAACTACTTTTTAGAGAGATACTATGATGGTAAGGCTAAGGAGTTCTACAAATTGAAGATGGGATCTATGGGATATGACGAGTATAAAACTACATTTTGGGAACTATTGAGGTATGTTAAGGATGCAAATATGAAGGTTCAAATATTTATTAGCAGATTTCCTTTAGTATTTAAGTATTTAATTCAGTATTATGAGCCTTAGTCATTGGAGGAAGTAATTCGAAAGTTGAAACATTGTTGTGAGTAGTCTATGCGTAAGTTGAATCATATGCAGGGTTGGAAAGGTAATGACTAGACTAAGGAAAAATGGGATAAGAAGTAAGGAATACATCATGATGCATGTAACATGGAGAATACAATGCCGTTCAAGAAATTCAATGTAGTTTGCTGGAAATCTTTAAGCACTACTGAGAGGGGGGAGTGAATCAGTAGTGTGACTTTTACCAAATTTGCCTTCTATTTCTTTTCATTGAATCACACATTTGTTAGTAGTTTCACATTGATCATGCAAGTAAATGATAAACATATAAGAAACATGAACTAAAATAAAACCATCAAAGCACAACCATAAAAATCATAATCACGCATGAGACATAAGATTTATGGTGGAAACCCTTCTGGGAGAAAAACCACCCTACTCTTCTCTAAATCTCTATTATGTTAAGAAATTTTTCCTTTACATAGTTAGCTAACTCCAATCAGTCTAGAGACTCAAATTCATATACTATTGGCCAATACTAATCAATCATGAGACTCAATTCTACTGACTAGCTCAAAATACGTTTTTATCACATGGATCTATGGACTACCATTTGCTGAGGGCCGCCACGATCAACGATCCTCGCCCAACTCCAATTGGACTATCCAAATTTTATTGGATGGACAAACAGTTTCTTTCACCGAAGCTTCGATATCACTGCTCCAACCTCATGAATTCATTACTCCTCTACACTATGCACACCTCATTTCATCTATTTTCATACTAGATCCAAGACGTTTTTCTCACAAGAATTCAATTTTGCAATCCTAGTCTTAACAAAAGGACACCCTAAAACAAACAAAACACCACCACAAACATCCTCTCAACAAGAAAAATAGTGGCTCATATCCATGAATAAAATCATCACCAAAACCACTATCTAGCACCATGCAAAAATCTCCAATACAATCTTTGCTACATCAACTACAAATTTGATATATTATGTAGCATGCTTCAGATCTTCTCACTATTTAGCCATCTACAATATCTCCACATACCAACTCTACTTACAAGAAGGTCTGAAACATTTTGCAACTTCTCTAATGCTCATTCTCACTATCTTTATTCACATATGAAATAGAATCTTGGCCTCCTTTGTCTGTACTCACATCTTCTTGCCTTGCACTCAACAATCCAACCTAGAATGATCGATTTTCTCCTCTACTTAAACAAATTTCTCCACCATATCCACTACTCATATTATCAATGCATTCACACTCTAAAAACATATTTGAGCTATATATTAAATAAACTTGAACTTTCCAACCATTACCTGTTAGGGTCCCACCCTAACCCCCTTATTCATGTCATGGGATCATGTCATAGTCAAGAGTCAATAAAGCCCATATTAATATTTGTAAGTGGTTAACCTGCAATTAATGAAGGGACCACA
>APFE030097534.1:7059-23455 GCA_000404065.3 Pinus taeda
GATCCCTTATCACAGAGATCCAGAGGCTGGAATCTTGTATCTTGTAGAGAAGTGTTGTTGGTTTTCTGGTGAAACTTCATAGTGTTGGGTGATCTAAGCTTTACTTGAGGTGAAGAAGGCTTTCTTGCTGGAGGATGATGCTGGGTCAGAACATATGGTTGTAATCCTCTTGCTATTCTTGATCTTAATAAATCTATTCAAGTTTTCCTCCATATTCTTGTATGTTTCATTATATATGCATTTATATGGTTAACACATATCTGGTCCTATGTTATTTATGAATATAGATCTTTGTTCTTCGATAGTAGTATTTTGCTTTGATTCCACAGGTGCTCTTTGAAGCTGGGAAGACGAAGAAGAAGTGGCCAAGATCTATCAGGAAGGAGGGGAATCAAGCAAGGGAACCAAGCGCAAGACTAAGGTTGGTCTCCTTTGTTCCACTCTTATCTATTTTCATAAAGGAAAGCGAAAGTAGACTTTACTTGTTTGTTTCTAAGATAGCTACCAGTCTTAGTGGGAATAGAAACTCCGAGTGGACACTATTCCCGGTAACACTTAGCAACCCTAGCTCAATTTCTACATAAGCAAAGCTAGGGCTATGGTGGTAGAGGTCAGATCATTTGAAAGGATAGCTTACTTTATTGTTGAGCATAGTCTCAAATCTAAGCATAAGAAGTTGGTAAGAAGGGAGAGAGAGAGAGGAGCTGGAGGAGTAAGGGAAGGCTGATGCAATAGATGGTTGCAATCACTCTTCCAACATTAATATAGAACTACAGTTGTACTGTCTACTCCATGGCGTTGATACTATCATTCATTTACTTGTTTTTCCAATCCCTTTAGCATGAGCAGCTTAGTTATGAGTAACTAGATGTCTTTTATATATTCATGTATTAGTTATCAAGGTTGTATGATGTGATTATGCTTGTCTCTTCTATGTGTAGGACTTGATCTTAAGCTGGCTCAGGGGACTTCCACCTAGCTGCATTGCGCTCTCCAGCAAATCACACAGAGGCTTGAGGTAATCAATCTGTCTTGCTTTGATAGTTAGTTATTGTTTATGGACATGCGTGTAACTTTGTGACAACTACAAATAATCTTATAGTCTGCCAAAGGTCCCGGGAAGACCTTTGAGGGTATCTCCATTCTCCATACACCGTGCATTTTATCCTATAGCAGAATTGGTGACTCCACTAGTGACTATACATTTAGTTCCCAGTTCACCCAGACAGTTCTTAGTTTCCTCCTCCTTCTAGACCTCCCCATACTTCTGCATTCCTTTTCTGGCCCATCAAGACCTTGTTGCATTCTTCCCTCATACATTCACCCTTGGATCTGATCCCCAAAGCCCTGTTTTGAACCCTTTTCCCACACTAACCCAGGTTAGCAGAGCAAACAGAGCTTTATAAAGCTCTATTTTGCACAAATAGTGCATTAGTGGACCAGTAACTCTTTGTGGACTCTGCTACAGAGAGTTAGTCACCCAAATTTTGACATGCAGTTGTGTATGTAAACTCAAAGGGATGGGAAAATTGCTCATGGACTGAGAAAGGATTTGCATCTGTATTTTGTTAGCAAGATCTATGTCCTAAAAGGATTTTTTTTTTAGGAAATAGTTTTTTTTTCTTTCTTAAAAAAGTTTTTATAAAAGAAAAATCAACATTTTTTATTCATTCTTCTGCTTAGCTAGTTAAAATTTGCTTTATTTTGGTTTCAAATAGTTGTTAGAAAGCATTGGAAATATTTATGTTGGTTATGCATGTGTTATAATGACTAGGATGCATGGAACAAATATGAATGTATAAAAGACTCTCACTTGTAGAATACAACTTATTTCATCAAATTGAATATTTTCAAGCATTGTCTTTTGCATGATTTTGAGACAAAGTCCCACCAAATATCATACGTCAACACCCCTACTGAAGAAACTAAAAAATTACACATAAAATCTACCTAAAATCAATCAGTAACTCTTTATAGAGCAAACAAACATTAGTTCAAGCTAGGATCTTGGGATAGGCAGTCTGAGTAAACTACCCAAGATCAGAAACCAAAACTAGTGTCATTAAAAGAGAGAAAATTCCTTCTGCACTCATACTACCGGGACCACTCCAGTAAAAGTGGAGCTAAATATGAGACAACATTGGACTATAAGTGAAGGTAGCCCACCTTTTCTTACAACTCCTTTGGTTATTCTGTGTATTGGGGATCCCTTCGGGGATTTCGGAGCTGAGTCAAGGACTTAGGTATCCTACCCACACAGCGTACTATCTGCGACTATGTCCCCCCCAGTCGTGTCTGTGATCTGAGGTATATTTAGTGGCCATACTTTTAGGGACTTACACAAGTTTACTGGGGCAGGCTGCCCTAGTACCTAACATAGACGGACCTACTCTGTCTTCAGCTTTTGGGAGGTTGCTCGTCTTCACAAGAGTACTTAGCCCCTCAATCTGAGGTTCGGGAAAAGCTCTAGAGTAACTGTAATTGTACATTTGGCCAGCCTTCTCTGTTATTCATTGAGATACTGAGTTTCATCTCTAATGATCGGTGCTTATCAGACAGGTTCATTTCCCTCTGTTTGCTGATTGATTCACTTAGTGTATTTTTTATATTTTTTTAGGCACCCGAGTGTTATCATTGAGACTTTAACAAATATTACGATAAAATTTATTGATAAAAATGAATGGTCATTGTGGCTACATCCAACCCTCGTCGTCAGTTTAGACAATTATTAGGACTTGCTCCACTCATTATGGAAGATCCGTCGAGCTCCAGTGAACCAGATTCCCCATCTTTGGGAAATCAGTCTCCAAGATCTCACACAGAATCTGTTTGGAGAATCGACGATTCAAGCTTACCGGAGGATTTCTTTCCTGCAGTATTTCTTCCTCCCTATAACCCTCATATCATGAATTCATTGGACCCACTCTTGGTTCGTGTGGCACCTGTACCCCCTGTGTCTTCAGTTGGAACATTTCCATCCATCCCGTCGACGACTAATGGATCATGGAAATTTTTGGACACTTTTGGTGCCCCACCACTTCCCCAATCGACAGTCACTACCACACCATTGATGGCAAACCCTGTTATCCCATTTGTCCCAGGTACAAACCCTCACATGACGCCCTCCACAAGTGGAACCCAACCTATGCTGGGCTCCAACCTTTTAGTGTCAAACTCTATACCTTCGACAAGTGCTACATACAACGCTCCTTATAACGCTCAATATATCACAGTAAGTGCGAGTTCCCTCAACCAACAATATGGTTGCAATCCATTGTACAGTTCTAACCCCTAGATTCAAGTATCTAAGGGAACTCCCAATATGCATACACTGGTTGGGAACGTAACAGTTCCCCCTCCATTTTCAAGCATGCATGGTCAATCGTTGATTGACAAGAGCACTCCTTATGTTAGTCAAGGACATATGGTTAGTTCTATGGCGAGCAGGAATCCTCAAGGAGGTCCCAACCAATCCATGGGGGCACCCTACTCACAACCTCAAATGAATCAATGGGGAACTGCTTATCCGGGGGGCAATGCTATACCTTAGCATCACAATCCCCATGGAAATCCACATTACAATGCCATACCCCAAGGAAACTACTATACCATGCAACCTATATATAATATTGGGACTCAAATGATGGGAGGACCGCAAGGATCCTCAAGTCATATGTCATCGCCTTGGTCCGAGTCAGGGGCATCACACACTCTTCCTTTTTTGGCAATGTTGGATATCCCCAACTTGTACAAACTTACAAATGACCCCATCTATCATAACTTACTCTGGCCGCCAATCCCGCATAAAATGCAGACAAACATCCCTAAGTTCGAAGGGAAACAAGGGGAGGATCCTAGTGTTGTAACATGATTAGTTTTGATAATTTAAATTTTCTGATATAATAGGTTTTAGTAGTTTAGAAATAATAAATGGGTCTGCAAGAGTAAATGCGCCTTCAAAATGTAAATTTAAGTTTCATTAGCTAGTTGATTTAGTTAATCATGCATTTAAACATGATTAAAATTATGTAACAAAGTAAATTCAAACATGGTTTACAAACCTCTGAGAATGAATTTTCAAAAAATGAAATAGGTTTTTGTTTATAACATCCTCATGTACAAAAATTTCTCTCAGTTTTGTAATAGCTATTATGGATTGGGAGATGCAAATGCATCTTTGAAGGAATGTTTTCCAGAAATTTCCTGTTTTAGTCACCTTTTTGCAAAACATAGTGTGACTAAACAAAGATGAATATTTGGAAACTGGAAGAGATTTTTGTTCATAAGATTCCAGAATACAAAAATCTATCTCACTTTTCACACAGGTGTCAAGGGTTGGTATATACACTCTCATCATGTTTAGCCTATTTTTCCGACTATGCAATGTCATGTTTAAGCCACCTTTTTGCAGAAACTATTGTGGATAATCAGAGATGATTCTTGAGAAACTGAAGGAGGTTTGTGTTCCTAAGATGCTAAAGTACAATAACCTACTTTAGATTTTACACAGATATTACATAACCATAGATACAAGTACATTTTCACAGCCTATTTTTCAGACTATGTAAATTCCTTTTTAGACACCTTTTTGCATAACGTATTTTGAACAGATGGAGCCAAATTTTGGGAATATCAAAGAGGTTTATCTCAATAACATGTTCATATACAATAACCTCTCTCACTTTTTAGAGAACTATCTCGGATTGAGATACACAAAGGTATCAATGGACCCTAATCTTGTAGAATTGTTGGAACAGAATACACAAAGAAAGGATGCAGTTAGTGACTGGGATGCCTCATCATCAATTAAGAGTTGTTATCAATTCGAATTTATCTTCTTTTTCACCATAAATCCATAAAAGTAGTGTCAAATAGATTCATTAGTTTTGAATGTCCTTTATTTAAGTTCTATTAATGTAAAACAATTTGAGATATTTGTAAACAAGTCTTGATATTTTTTCAAGATATTTTAGTTTAGAATTTGTATAAATACTTCATCAATTGAAGTAATTAGTGTTGGATTTTGATGCGAAGACTCTTCACTATGTAATAAATCTTCTTTTGTATTTTTTCTAATGAAAGCCTTACGACTCTAGTTTTGACGGAATTTTTTGCTTTGAGTATGTTTTTCCAGTTTTTCAAATCTTATTTCTACATATGATAAAAGTGTTTATAGGAAGGTCTGCAAAGTCATAACCTTTAGAAAGAGATTAGAGTATTGGATTGTTTTTCCAAGATAACTCCTCTTTGACTGTTTTTTGCTTTATGCTTTCTGATAGCCATTAAAAGAGATTAGCTTATTGGACTATTTGTCTGAAATAGCTCCTCTTAGAATTGGTTTCAGTTTGGCCTTCTTGAATACTATAAATATGTTTTGTTGGGCTGTAGAAATCTTCTACACGCATCCAAATTTCCCTAGTTGTTAAGTAGTCAGTTTGACTGCTCAATTATTAGGAATTCCCTTACATTATTCTACCATAATTCTTGAAAAGGCTAAGTCATTCTATCAGGCTGGAAGCTAACATTTTTAGAAGGGACCCTATGAGAGAGGCATTTAATCATGATTAGGGATTGTCATTGATTGCCAACCACCCCCAATTAAAATCATAAATCTAGTCATTGTGCTTCAAAGGTTGTTGTTTAGTGACAGGTGAAAAGCATTAAACAAAGCCTCGTAACAACTGAGGGAGCCCCCTCTAGTTCAAGGGCCAACTTGAACCTAAAGGCTGGTTGAGTTGGTTTCCTGACGTAGTTTTTGCAGTCAAGGACTGCCTACAGGAAACAGGTACAACATTTGGCGCCGTTTCCGGGGAGCGAAGTAACAAAGATCTTTCTCTGGGGAATGATAAAGTTTAGATCTATTTCTTGCTGGTGAACAAGGAATAGGCATGTGTATTGGTTGCATTATTTTCACCTAGCGACTCCACTTTGTCAGATAACGATTCCACTGGATTCCCGATCCCACTCTTGTTTTGAAATTTTAGCTACCTTTACTGCGATGCAAGATTCATTGATACTTGCAACCAATAGTATATGTCTTTCCCTCTCAGCCATGGTCAGAAATCTAAAATGTCTACAGAGGATGCAACTTTTAAAGTACACTTGTGAGTATAAGTTTTCCATGGGATTTCATGTTCATATTGCATATATTCTTCACATTTTTAGCTGCTAGAAACGTGGTTTGTCAATAAATCCACTCCACACTTGGTTACTTTAGAAAGCATATTACACCTAACAATGTAAAGTTTTTTAGTTCATTTAGATAGAGGTGTGGGATTGATTAGCTACTTTCAGATTCAGGATGCAGTAGATCTACAATTGTTTCAGTTATATTTCAAGATTGCAGTATTAAGTTTGGTTTGGTTGAGTGCAATGACTTCAAAGGGATTAACTGATTAACTCCATAGCCCTTGAATTAGGCACTCTTGTGCTTATTTCCACTTACATTGTCATTTGTTTCACTTCAGTAGTTTTTAAGTTTCAGATTTCAGTGTGAAAGAGTATCCAAATTAGTGCAGGCATATGGTTGCATTTTATAGTTGTAGGTTACAGTGTGCAGTAGAAGAGTATTGAAATGACAACATTGATCCATGGGGATTGGTTATATTTCTACATAATATGGAAAACCAGTGGTTGGTGGTTTTATGGTATGACTCCATGCCTAACACTAAAGGAAACTAGTCTACTAGTTCTCTGCATCCCACAGGGGGAAGCAGTCCCCATTGGAGCTGATGTTGTAACATGATTAGTTTTGATAATTTAAATTTGCTTATATAATAGATTTTAATAGATTAGAAATAATAAATGGGTCTGCAAGAGTCAATGCGCCCTCAAAATGTAAATTTAAGTTTCATTAGCTAGTTGGTTTAGTTAGTCATGCATTTAAGCATGATTAAAATGATGTAATAAAGTAAATTCAAACATGGTTTACAAACCTCTGAAAATGAATTTTCAAAAAATGAAAGAGGTTTTCCTTTATAAAATCCTCATGTACAAAAACCTCTCTCTATTTTGTAACATCTATTATGGATTGGGATATGCAAATGCATCTTTGAAGAAATGTTTTCCCGAAATTTCTTGTTTTAGTCACCTTTTTGAAAAGGATAGTGTGACTAAAAAAAGATGAATATTTGGAAAATGGAAGAGGTTTTGGTTCATAAGATTCCATAATAAAAAAACCTATCTCAATTTTCACACAAGTGTCAGGGGTTGGTATATACACTCTCATCATGTTTAGCCTATTTTTCTGACTGTGCAATGTCCTGTTTAAGCCACCTTTTTGCAGAAACTATTGTGGATAATCAAAGATGATTCTTGAGAAACTGAAGGAGGTTTTTGTTCCTAAGATGCTAAATTACAATAATGTACTTCAGATTTTACACAGATATTACCTAACTAGATATAAAAGTACATCTTCACAGCCTATTTTTCGGACTATGTAAATTCCTTTTTAAACACTTTTTTGTAGAAAGTATTTTGAACAGATGGAGCTGAATTTTTGGAAACGGAAAGAGGTTTATCTCAATAACATATTCATCTACAACAACCTCTCTCATTTTTTACATAACTATCTCGGATTGAGATATACAAAGGTATCAATTGACACTAATATTACATAATTGTTGGAGCAAAATGCACAAAGAAAGGATGCAGTTAGTGACTAGGATGCCTCATCATCAATTAAGAGTTGCTATCAAATTCGACTTTCTCTTCTTTGTCACCATAAATCCATAAAAGTAGTTCCAAATAGATTCATTATTTTTTAATGTCCTTTATATAAGTTCTATTAATGTAAAATAGTTTAAGATATTTGTAAACAAATCTTGATATATTTTCAAGGTATTTTAGTTTAGAATTTGTATAAATACTTCATCAATTGAAGTAATTGATGTTGGCTTTTGATATCAAGGTTCTTCACTCTGTAATAAGGCTTATGTTGTAGTTTTTCTAATGAAAGCCTTACGGCTCTAGTTTTGACAGAATTTTGTGCTTCGAGTATGTTTTTCCAGTTTTTCATATCTTATTTCTACACATGATAAAAGTGTTTATAGGAAGGTCTGCAAAATCATAACCTTTAGAAAGAGATTAGCTTATTGGAATTTTTATCCAAGATAACTCCTCTTTTATTGGATTTTTCTTTATGCCTTCTAATAGTCATTAAAAGAGATTAGCTTATTGGACTATCTGTCTGAAATAGCTCCTCTTAGAATTGGTTTCAGTTTGGCCTTCTTGAATGCTCTGAATATGTTTTGTTAGGTTGTAGAAATCTTCTACATGCATCCAAATTTCCCTAATTGTTAAGTAGTCAGTTTGACTGCTCAATTATTAGGAATCCCCTTACATTCTTCTACCATAATTCTTGAAAAATCTAAGTCATTCTATCAGGCTGGAAGCTGACACTTTCAGAAGGGACCCTGTGAGAGAGGCCTTTAATCATGATTAGGGATTGTCATTGATCGCCAACCACCCCCAATTACAACCATAAATCTAGCCTTTATGCTTCAAAGGTTGTTTTCAGTGATAGGTGAATAGTGTTAAATAAAGCCTCGTAACAACTGAGGGAGCCCCCTCTCGTTTAAGGGCCAGCTTGAACCTAAAGGCTGGTTGAGTTGGTTTCCTGGCATAGTTTTTGCAGCCAAGGACTACCTATGGGAAACAGGTACAACACCAGGTACCCATATCACCACCTATCATCTATGGTGTGTTTATAACTCCATGGTGGATGATAGTATTCGGTTACGTCTTTTTCCTTGCACCCTTATTGGCAACACAGCCAAGTGGTACATTGAGTTACCACATGCATCAGTAAATACCTTTGATGCTCTAGCGATGGAATTCTTAAAGCACTTCCAGCTACCCATCTGCTATGAAACTAGGATGGAACTCCTCACTTCATTACGTCAGGATACCGCCACCCACATCTCTGATCATATACATGAATGGAGACGTAGGTGGAGGTTAGTCAAAGCTCCCCTCCCCGACTATCTCTTAGTGGACTGGCTCTACAAGTCCCTACTCCTCCAAATTGCTAAGGACGTCGCCTTAGGTGGTGCGGTCATAGAAGACCAATCCATACATCATGCCCATCACTTAGATCTGATATATTCATAGTCTGGCACTCTTTACGACGTAATCCCCAATGCACCTCGCAACTCCAATGCTTCCGCTACTCAGCACCCCGGAAACAGGTACAACACTAGGTACCCATATCACCACTTATCATCTATGGTGTGTTTATAACTCCATGGTGGATGATAGTATCCGGTTACGTCTTTTTCCCCACACCCTTACCGGCAACGTAGCCAAGTGGTACATTGAGTTACCACGTGCGTCAGTAAATACCTTTGACGCTCTAGCGATGGAATTTTTAAACCACTTCCAACAACCCATCCGCTATGAGACTGGGACAGAACTCCTCACTTCATTACATTAGGATACTGCCACCCACATCTCTAATCATATACATGAATGGAGATGTAGGCGGAGGTTAGTCAAAGCTCCCCTCCCAACTATCTCTTAGTGGACTGGTTCTGCAAGTCCCTACTCCTTCAAATTGCTAAGGACGTCGCCTTAGGTGGTGCGGTCACAGAAGACCAATCCATACATCATGCCCATCACTTAGATCTGATATATTCATAGTCTGGCACTCTTTACAACATAATCCCTAATGCGCCTCGCAACTCCAATGCTTCTGCTACTCAGCACCCCAGAAACAGGTACAACATCGGGTACCCATATCACCACCTATCATCTATGGTGTGTTTCTAACTCCATGGTGAATGATAGTATCCGGTTATGCATTTTTTCCCCGCACACTTACTGGCAACGCAACCAAGTGGTACATTGAGTTACCACGTGCGTCAGTAAATACCTTTGACGCTTTAGCGATGGAATTCTTAAAGCACTTCCAGCTACCCATCCGCTATGAGATTGGGACGGAACTCCTCACTTCATTATGTCAGGATACCACCACCCACATCTCTGATCATATACATGAATGGAGACGTAGGTGGAGGTTAGTCAAAGCTCCCCTCCCCGACTATCTCTTAGTGGACTAGTTTTGCAAGTTCCTACTCCCCCAAGTTGCTAAGGATGTCACCTTAGGTGGTGTGGTCACATAAGACCAATCCATACGTCATGCCCATCACTTAGATCTGATATATTCATAGTCTGGCACTCTTTACGACGTAATCCCCAATGCGCCTCACAACTCCAATGCTTCCGCTACTCAGCACCCTGGAGCGCATGCTGATAGAATTATCAACACAACCTTCGGAGCTGCTGTAAAACAACTCAGCGGTAACATTGCCCAAATGTCAGTGGACCCCTCAACCAAATTGACTGCTCTTCCTACCACCACGATAAACTACACAAAAACCTTATGGTAAGAACAAGAAGAATAAGAAAAAAACCACTCCTTTTGAGGAGCAGTCAACAAAGTAGCAAAACCCAATGCAAAAGGTTGTTGCACCTCCTGACGATGGAAAGGATAAACCCACTTGATTCCCTTGCAAAATCTGTGCACAAGACCACATGACATATCTATGTCTGCATCTTCAGAAATGCACAGATTTCATTGCTAAAATGGATACTGGTAGGACCCTCACTATCCTGAATAATCCTTTCCCCGCTCAGCAACAGCAACACCTTATTGCAAACCAACCCTAACCCCCTCAAGGGGGCAATGGTGGTTCGCAACATGCTTCAATTGATGAAGGACCCTCTACCATTTACACCTTTGAAACGGTATATCTACAAACAAGAGCAAAATCTTATGGAGCTCCTGTTGCTCATGTAGAGGAACCTTCCTCAAGTCAAAACCCATCGGCGCCTAACAATTTTCATATCGAAAGGCCGATTGCTGACCTTGTGATTTTCCCCCCTAAAGGGGCACTTCGACACACAATGCACAATACATCTGCACGTGCCACCCAAAACTACAACACTGTAGAAGACTTGTCGCAAGCATCATCGCCTATGTCAGTGCTCGAAGTATTACAAACATGTCTAGCACAAAGGAAAGCTTTGCTTTCATCTATTGGTGGTATCGAACCATAGGATTCCATGCTTGCAATTTTTGACATGGAAGAATGTAAACCTCCCCTTTCCCACCAGCTTGCATTTCAGGTGCAAATCTTTTCGAAAGGTCAAGGTATACATAAAATTGTCATTAACGAAGGTGCTTCTACCTGCGTCATGTCAGCTTCATGTTGGCTCGCTTTGGGTTCTCCAACCCTATCCCTGTCGTCAAATTCCCTTAAAGCTTTCAACGGCCACACATTCATCCCAAAAGGTTACCTAGCTAGCTACCCCATCACTTTGAGGGGGAAAACAGTAATGGTGGATATTGAAGTCGTGGATCATAACCTCGACTATAATCTGCTTTTGGGCCACAATTAAACTTATGCCATGAATTCCATTGTGTCTTCGATCTTCCGCATCATCCTATTTCCCTTGGATAGAAAGATAGTCACAATGGACCAACTGTCCTTTTGCACCCCAGATTACTCCCCATTACCTAATAGCTCTGTACATTTAGTGGGTGGTGTCCCTGACTCTTACGTTAGTATCACTACCGGTCTATTGAAGGGCTTTTCCCTGATGGGTTTTTTCCCTCTTTCACTGCCTAGGGTTCCACAAATGTTCTCTATGGTTTCATCCATTCCTCACGAACGAACCGATCCTTGGATCCCACTGGCCCCTTTAGGCATTGACACTTACAGAGAACAAATGTGGTTGTCACCAGCTGAATTGACCTATTAGGCCATTCAATCTGCATCTGAGTCTCCGATCACTTTGGTCATGGCCAACGGTACCACCGCCCCTCCCATACCTGCTCCTTCTTTCAATCCCCTCAATCAAGTCCTACCTACGGACGAAGCTACTAGAGAGATCATGAGTTTAGAAGAGCGACCTTGGAAGGACTCGAACCATCGTGTTTCGATATCTGATTCAGACATGATGCCTCTTCAAATTCTATCATCTGACACACCTTAAATCATTTCCTCGCCATATACGACTATCCAAACTTTGGACTCCGAGGGAAACATGGGTAGTTTTTCAAAGACATTGCCCATCAATATTTCAGTCAAGACAGGCATCGTGGAAAACATACAAATTGGAACCAATCACAATCATGAGTAAATTGTGAGCTTCACCTACCCTTTTAAGGACTTCCATGATGTTTTCCCTTGGTCTTAAGAGGAAATGCATGGCATCGACCCTTCTATTGTCAAGCATGAGATCAAGAAATATCGAGCATTCTTTTTATCGTATTTTTCTTGCTCGTTAATCCAAAAAATCCTCGAGTCTCCTTCTGCGGGCTCATTAAACTACCACGAAGAAGATTGAGCCTTCTTTTTATGGTACTGTTCTTGCTCGTTAATCCAAAAACCCTTGAGTCTCCTTCCTTGGGCTCGTTAAACTACTACAAAGAAGGTATGAGCATGTTCTTTTTTGGGACTTTTTCTTGCTCTTGAATTGAAAAATCCCCAAGTTTTTCATCGTTGGACTCGTTAAACACATACAACGATGGTCTGAGCAACTATTTTTCTCTCTTTCTATAGCTCATTAAACTTAAAAATATCATTAGATCATTCTTTTTAGGCGCTTTTTTCTCGCTCGTAAAACTGAAAAAATCCCAAGTTTTTTCTTTAGGCTCATTAAACATTTATAAAGGTGACCCGAGCAATCTTTTAGGTACTTTTCTCGCTCGTTAAACTTAAAAATCCGGAAATTTTGTCATCGAGCTCATTAAAAATCTACAGCAACAACCAGAGCACTTGCTTTTCTGGGACCATTTCTCATTCTTAAATCGAAAAAATCCCTAAGTTTTTCCCCTTCTTCGGGCTTGTTAAATCTATGAAGAAGGAATGAGCAGTTCTTTTATCTCTTTTTCCTTGCTCAATAAACTGAAAAAGATACCTTGAGTTTTCTTCATTTGACTCGTTAAAATTTGATGAAGGTATTGAATTTATCGTCGCGCGACTCATTAAAAATTCACGATGAAAACGAGTTTAGTCCATCTCCTTGTACTCGTAACAAAATGAGGTTAAACATCTATTGAACATAGGTTTCTCTTTATCCGGATTCAATAGATTAACTCACGAAAAAGTAACCGATTTGGGTATACTATTCACCTTTTGTCGCACCCGGTTAGCAACTATGACAAAGGGACCACCCTGGAGTCATTCTTTACGATCTTTTCAGACTCTCTAAATATGAAAATACCACCGAGTTGTATCGTCTGGAGTCATTAAATTCAACATACAAGATATAGAGTCTCTCTTTTTACGATCCTTTTCAGACTCTCAAAACATGAAAAAATTGACGAGTTTGCATGTCTGGACTCACTAAACTAATCAGATAGGCAATAGAGACACTCTTTTTACGATTCTTTTCAGACTCTCAAAACATGAAAAGATCGAAGAGTTTGCCTGTCTGGACTCAATAAACTAATCATATAGAGCATAGAGTCTCTCTTTTTGTGATCCTTTTCAGACTCTTGAAATATGAAAAGATTAACGAGTTTACCCGTCTGGACTCATTAAACTAATCAAATGGGGAAAGTAGACAATACAACTGCATTCAGTATTAGAAAGCATGGTTTGGCAGCAGTCGTTCCCTTGAACATGGCACTCCCTCAGATAAACCTTCCTTGTGACGGCCTCTTAATATGAATCCTACCATCCTATGAGTTTTAGCCTAAATACCCCGGTGTTCTTGCATCTCTGTATCCTAACACTCTTTGGTGTTCATGAGTCTAGTGCTGCATGGTTAAAACAATTTTCGTGCCTTCTATTGTTCAAATTTTAACCTTTTGTTTCCTCCATCAACCCATCAAGCATATCCTTTCATCATGCCCTTTGTCTTTTAGGCCCATTGCTCAAAGATTCCTCAAAAAACAAATCATTCTTGTCCCGTTTCATGTTGATTAATGTAGGACACATTATCGCCTACTTTTCGACAGGTATCTTCCTATCAACTTCAACACTCTATCTAGGAAGACAACCCAGAAACACATTCAGTGCCTTGGTACTTGCAAACATTAGTGGCAAGTCGCCTTGTGTTTGATCAGGGGTTCTGATTATTGGCTCCTGGTTAGGTGATTCTACGGGTGTTCGACGACAAAAACATCTTTCACACTCATTAGATTGTACTATGCATCTTGGAGACCATCACCATTATTGGTGGCCTTCCTTGTGTCTGTTAACAATCTCCATTATTGACTGGTAATCAGATGATTTCGTGCCTGTTTGACATCAACGCATATATTCACATGTATCAATCTATGATGTTCGATGAAGCAAAAATCAATACCTTGGGTAGAGGCTTGCATCGCTCAGCCTTGCTTCCTCTTCCAAGTTCGTATATTGTTTTTTGGAGACAGCTCATCAAAATGATCCTATTATGACACCGGATCCGCATTGTGCTTATTGACAGCCAGCATCGTTGTATCTCTTTTATGAGAAAATCACTCTGACATAGCTACTCAGCATGGGAATGCTTGACTCAGGACATGATTTTAGTTGTTTTATATATATGTGTTGTATCAAGTTTCCCGTACCACCCGAAGCTCCAATCCTCTCTCTCTTTTTGTCGAAGAAGGAAAATTACAGTTAAGTAAAGTATTTCGGCCATCGTTGCAACCTTTGATCTCATACTTCAGGGGGCATCTATTATACAGCAAAATGACCCCCTCGGTAGTTCAGAGGGGAAAGACATGATAGCTGAATCAAAGTCCCAATATCACAAGCCCTGTTTCCACACTAATGCTAGCTAAACATTAACAACATGCTTATAAAGCTTCTCTATAAGCCTAAGGGAGCATTAGTGACCCTACTAACTCTACTTGTTGGTTCTGGGACAGTGTTAGTGGATGCTAATGAGAATATAGAGGTCAAAGGAGTGAATTGACTCATAAATATCTCTATATTTTCTCCTAAATCTACTCAGAAAAGCAAGGAAACATCTAAAGTTCGACCTATTTGTGGGATTTCTAAATCCTAATGAAGGAGGCAAATGGAAAGAGCTGAAAAGCATGGCAACATCATTGCTTTTACCTTAAGATACTCATGGAGGAACTAGGCAACCCTAACTCAATTGCTACATAAGCAAATCTAGGGCTATGGTGATAGAGGTCAAATCATTTGAAAGGATAGCTTACTTGATTGTCGAGCATAGTCTAAAATCTAAGCATAAGAAGTTGGTAAGAAGGGAGAGAGAGAGAGGAGCTGGAGGGGTAAGGGAAGGCTGATGCAACAGATTGTTGTAATCACTCTTCCGACATTAATATAGAACTGCAGTTGTACTGTCTACTCCGTGGTGTTGGTACTATAATTCATTTACTTATTTGTCCAATACTTTTCAGCATAACTTATTTATGTGTAACTAGATGTCTTTTATATATTCATGTATTAGTTATCAAGGTTGTATGCTATGATTATGCTTGTCTCTTCTATGTGTAGGACTTGATCTAGAGCCAGCTCGGGGGACTTCCACCTAGCTGGATTGCGCTCTCCAGCAAATCTACACAGAGGCTTGAGGTAATCAATCTGTCTTGCTTTGATAGTTAGTTATTGTTTATGGACATGCATGTAACTTTGTGATAGCTGCACATAATCTTACAGTCTGCCAAAGGTCCCAGGAAGACCTTTGAGGGTATCTCCATTCTCCATACACCATGCATTTTATCCTATAGCAAGGGGTCCACTGACATCTGTACAATGTGACCATTGTTTTGTTTTACAGAAGCTCTGGAGGTTGCGCCGATAATCCCATCAGCATGCGCTCTGGGTTGCTGAGTAGCGAGAGCATTGGAGTTGCAAGGGACATTGGGAATTATGTCGTATAGAGTGTCAGACTGTGAATATATCAGATCCAAGTGTTGGGCATGATGAATGGATTGGTCTTCTATGACCGCACCACCTAAGGCGACATCCTTAGCGATTTGGGGGAGTAGAGACTGTTATCACCTAGAACTGCAGTGATATGTATATAATGTTGTTCATAAAAATTTTGTTGTCCAAAAAATAGGTGTCTAATGGTTATTGCCCTATGTTTGTTACTTAGGGATTGTGTTTTATAAAGATATTCATATGAACCATTTTCAAAAACCGTTAGCTATCCTCCATCATGATTATATAAGATATGTCTTGTCTTATATACGTCACTAGTCCTTTTCGCATTTTCGCAGCGCAATTTCATTGGCTGATTTTGCAGCGCAATGATGTTTTAGTTCTTTCACAGCATGATCTAGATTTAAACAGGAACGCAATAAAATACAGAGATAACCATGTACACAAAGATGCAGCGGAAATAATACTTCATTTCATTAATGGAAAATACTGAAATATGCTTACAACCGGAAATAGAAATAAACCAGCTAGGGCGATGG
>APFE030097534.1:32704-45918 GCA_000404065.3 Pinus taeda
CCTCTTTGTGTTTAAAGATAAATCAGTAGTTTATTTTGAGAGAGCCCTCTCAGGCTAGGGAGGCTAATCCTTAGCTAAAAGTCTGGTCTGAAATAGTTACATAGGGTCTTACTGATTAGCAGCCATCAGTACTGATTTTGTGATAACAGAGACTTTCACAACCAATCTCTACTAAGAGATAGTCTAGTAGGGGAGCTTTGACTAACCTCCGCCTATGTCTCCATTCATGTATATGATCAGAGATGTGGGTGGCGGTATCTTGACATAATGAAGTGAGGAGTTCCGTCCTAGTTTCATAGTGGATGGGTAGATGGAAGTGCTTTAAGAATTCCATCGCTAGAGCACCAAAGGTATTGACTGACGTGTGTGGTATCTCTATGTACCACTTGGCTGCGTTGCCAGTAAGGGTGCAGGGAAAAAGACGTAACCTGATACTATCATCCACCACGGAGTTAGAAACACACCATAGATGATAGGTGATGATGTGTGTACCCAGATCCTCCCCTTGTTTCCCTTCGAACTTAGGGATGTATGTCAATATTTTATATGGGATTGGCAGCCAAAGTAAGTTATGATAGATGGGGTCTTTTGTAAGTTTGTACAAGTCGGGGATATCAAGCGTTGCCAAGAAAGGCAGAGTGTGAGATGCCCCTGAATCGAACCAAGGCGATGACATATGACTTGAGGATCCTTGCGGTCCTCCCATCATGTTGTTCCCAATATTATACACAGGTTGCGTGGTATAGTAGGTGCCTTGGGGTATGGTGTTGTAATGTGGATTTCCATAGGGATTGTTAGGGTGGGGGATAGAAGTACCCCTAGGATAAGAAGTGCCTCCTTGACTCATTTGAGGTTGTGAGTAGGGTGCCCCCATGGATTGATTGGGACCTCCTTGAGGATTCTCTCTCACCACATAACTAACCATAAGTCCTTGACAAGCATAAGGAGTGTTCATGTCAATCAATTACTGACCATGCATGCCTGAAAACAAAGAGGGAACTGTTACATTCCTGGTCGGTATATGCATATTGGGAGTGCCCTCAGATACTTGAATCTAGGGGTTAGAACTATACAATGGATGCCAACCATATTGTTGTTTGAAAGGACCCACGCTAACTGTGCTATATTGAGTGTTAGAAGGAGCGTTATGTGTAGCACTTGTCGAAGGCACAGGGTTTGACACTAAAGGGGCGGAACCTAGAATAGACTGGGTTCCACTCGTGGAGGGTGTCACTATAGGGTTTGAACCTGGGACAAATGGGATAGTAAGGTTCACCATCAAAGGTGTGGTATTAACTGTCAACTGGGGAAGTGGTGGGGGACCAAAAGTGTCTAAAAAATCCCGTGACCCGTTAGTCCTCGATGGGATGGGTGGAAGTGTTCCAATTGAAGACAAAGGAGGTACATATGCAACAGGAACCAAGAGTGGGCCCAATATATTCGTGATCAGAGGATTATATGGAGGAAGAAATCGTTCAGTAAAGAAATCCTCTAGTAAGCTTGAATCGTTGGATGTCCAAACTAATTCTGTGTGAGATCTCGGAGACTGATTTCCTAAAGACGGGGAATCCGGTTCACTGGAGCTCGGCTGATCCTCCACAGTGAGTGGGGGAAGACCTAACAATCATCTAGATTGATGATGAGGATCAGATGTAGCCATGGTGGCCAACAATTTTTATCAGTAAATTTTACAGTGATGTTTATTAAAGTCTCAATGATAACACTCTGGCACCTAAAAAATCAAAAATACACTAAGTAAATCAATCAACAAGCAGAGGGAAATGATCCTGTCAGATAAGCACCGATCACTGGAGATGAAACCCAGTAGCACAATGAATAACAGAGAGATTTGGCCAAGTGTACAGTTACGATTACTCTAGAGCTTCACCCAAACCTCAGATTGAGGGGCCAAGTACTCTCATGAAGACAAGCACCCTCCCAAAAATTGAAGACATAGTGGGTCCGTCTGTGTTAGGTACCAGGGCATCCCACCCCAGTCACCTTGTGTTAGTCCCTAAAAGTATGGCCACTAAGGATACCTTTGATCACAAACACTACTGGGGGGGACATAGTCGCAGATAGTACGCTGTGTAGGCAAGATACCTGAGTCCCCGACTCAACTCTGATATCCCCGAAGCGATCCCCAATACACAGAATACCCAAAGGAGATGTAAGCAAAGGCAGACTACCTTCACTTACAGTCCGATGTTGTCTTGTAATTATCTCTGCTTTTACTAGAGTGGTCCCAGTAGTATGAGTGCAGAAGGATTTCTCTCTTTAATGACACTAGTTTTGGTGTATGATCTTGGGCAGTTTACTCACACTGCCTAACCCAAGATCCTATCCTAAACTAATGTATGTTTACTCTACAAAGAGTTTCTGATTGATTTTATTAGGTAGATTTTAAGTGTACTTTGTTAGAGTCTTCAGTAGGGGTGTTGACGTATGAGATTTTATGGGACTCTGACTCAAATCATGCAAAAACAATGCTTGTAAATTTCCAATTTCGATGAATAAGTTGCTTCTACAAAGGGAGTGTCATTCATACATCAATATTCATTCCATGCATCCTATTCAGTACAACACTATCATAACTGACGGAACTTTTCAATGCTCACTAACAACTACTAAAACCAAATAATGCAGATATAACAAACTAAGCAGAAAACAATAAAAAATTTTGAATTTTTCTTTTATGAAAATAAAAACTTTAAGAAGGAAAGTTATTTTCTTAGAAAAAAATTTGTTCAGGACACAGATTATTAAAACAAAACATGGCTATAGATCCCTTATCAGTCTAGAAGCAAGTTTCCAAACCCTTTGAGGTCACAGACAGTGTTGTTTATCAAAAAAATGGGTGATTAGCGCTTTGTGCTAGAGGCCACAGACAGTTACTGGTGGCACTAACACTCTGGTTGTGAAGCCATAGTGCTTTATAAATCTCTATTTACACTAATAACCTATGTTAGTGAGGAATAACACTTCAAAAAAGGGTTGTGGGGATCAGATCTAGGGCTGAGCAATGAAAGAAGAGTGTTGAAAGATTCTGAGTGGTCATAAAAGGAATGAAGAATTACAGGAAGGTCTGGAAGAAGGAGAGATCTAGGAACTTTCTATGAAAATGAGAACTAAAGTGTAGTCCCCACCAGAGTCACCAATTCTTCTATAAGGATTAATGCACGGTGTATGTAAGATGAAGGAACCCTCAAGGGTCTTCCCGAGACACTTGGCAGATTGTAAGATTTTCTGCAGCTGTCACAAAGATACATGCATGTCCATGTTCAACAACTAACTATCAAAGCGAAACAGATTCATTACCTTGAGCCTTCGTGTGGAGTTGCTGGAGAGCACAATGCAGCTAGGTGGAAGTCCCCTGAGCCGGCTCCAGATCAAGTCCTGCACATAGAAAAGACAAGCGTAATCACAGCATAAAACCTTGATAATCAATGCATAAACATACAAAAGACATCTAGTTGCACATAACTAAGCCACTCATGCTAAAAGACATTGTAAACATATAAATGAATTATAGTACCAACATCACGGAGTGGACAGTACAACTGTAGTTCTATATTAATGTCAAAATAGTGATTACAACCATCGGTTGCATCAGCCTTCCCTTACCCCTCCAGCTCCTCTCTCTCTCTCCCTTCTTACCAACTTCTTATGCTTAAGTCTGAGACTCTGCTTGACAATCAAGTAAGCTATCCTTTCAAATGATCTTTCCTCTTTCACAATAGCCCTAGCTCTACTTATGTAGCATGTGAGGTTAGGGTTGCCAAGTTTCTCCATGAGTTTCTTTTAGTGAAAGCAATGATGTTTCCATTATTTTGAGCTTTTTCTCATTTGCATACTCCATTAGGATTAGTAATCCCCCAAATAGGTAAAACTTTGATGTTTCCTTGCTTTTCTAAGTTGATTTAGGAGAGAATATAGGGATATTTCTTAGTCAATCTGCTCCTTTGACCCTTAGAAAGGGTTTACTAACGTTGTTCCCAAGTTAACAAGTAGAGTTACTTAGGTCACTAATGCACCCTTAGGCTTGCTGAGAAGCTTTATAAAGTAGGTTGCTAGTGTATAGGTAGTGTTAGCTTGGAAACAAGGCTAGTGAACTTGGTCATTGCTTCAGCTAGCGTGTCTTTACCCTCTGAGCTAATGAGGAGGTCATTTTACTGTATAATAGCAAGGAGGAAAAGCTAACACAAAAAATTTCAGTCTAGTCAAATGGGACCAAGTAACACAACCTTATGAGAAAGGAGGACTGGAAATAAGACTCCCAGGCCTCCTCACCCTGGCACTTGGAGCTAAAATAACTTGGAGGTTCATCACAAGAGAGGACAGTTGGTGGAAGAAATTGTTGGAAGCCAAATATATTAACCATGACAGAACACTCCTTCAAGAAGAGGGCTTCCCAATAAGGCCATGCTCTCAAGTATGGATACTAATAAAAAAATCCCTTCCCCTCATCAAGAAAAACTCATCCAAGATACCTGGGAATGGCAAGAGCATCAAAATTTGGAATGATATCATTATGGGAAACCCTCCCCTAGCCAACCAAGCAAACCTTCAAAATTTAAGAGGGTGGATTAAAGTAAATGGAATCAACACATTAAAGGATATCTCTCAATTGATTCATGGGGATTGGGTAGATTGGAGGATCAATAATCTTCCCCAAAACCTTAGAATTCAATGGAATTCCTTATTAACTCTACTCAAGGGAGTTACTCCTATAAGCCAGGATAACAAATATTCTTTCATATGGGATCCAAATGGTGGAGATTACACAGTAAAGTATGGTTACATTACAATACAATCTCAGGAAGTAATAAAAGAACGAGACTATTGGAGGAATGTGTGGAAAACCAAAAGTCTGCCAAAAGTTAGAATATTCATCTGGACCCTCCTTAAAGGTAAATTTTTAACAGCTGACAATCTTACAAAAAAAAGGATTTGCAGGCCCATCTAGATGCCCAATGTGTCTCTCAAGTGAGGAAATCATTCAACATCTTTTTTTAGATTGTGCCTTTGCACAAGAATGTTGGCACCTTCTAGCAAGTCCTTTGGAGGTCAACATGTAGCTATCATTGCCTTTTAATGAATTTTTCTCTTCATGGAACATGAATTATCCATACTCTTTAAAAAAAAGGAAACAATAAAAAGGTATTGAAACAGCCTTCCCTCCTTCTTGTGTTGGAAACTATGGTTGGCTAGAAATCAATGAATTTTCAAAGGTCAACCTCCAAGTAGTAGCAATGTATTGGCAAGGACATGGAATCTGACAGTAGAATTATTATCATCAAAAGGAGTAAAAATTATTGATACTAACCAAATCCAACAAGAGGAGTGAGATTGGATTGATTTTTCTCTGAGCAGGCACAATAGACCATCCATCATAAAACCAATTCATAACAAACAGAATTGGAAGAATAGATTAAAAAGTGAGGAATTCATTCGATGGATGAAAAATCTAAATAGACCATGTCTTCTATTTGATCGAGCATCCAAGAAAAACCCAAGCAAATCCGGAGATGGAGGGTTCCTATTTGATCCAGGTGGAATCAATCCAGCTACATATGAATGGGGCCTAGGGGAAATGTCAAATAATAGAGCAGAAGCTTTGGACTTCTATTAGGAACAGTGATATTAAGACAAAGAAACATGAAGAACCTAGTAATCCTAGGTGACTTAGCCATCATTATCTAAGCAATGGTTGAGAGAAGTACTCCTATGAACAAGGCTCTGTGTCAAATCATTAAAAGAATAATGAAAAATCTGGTGAATATGGGAAAGGTATCATTTAAACATATACTGAGAGAAAATGATGGAATAGTAGACAATCAAGGAAATCTTGTAGTATCATGTTCTCTTGGAGGGTCATGAATATCAAATGAGATTACACAAATATCAATTCCATAAGTGCCCCTGTAATCAAATTCAACCAATGCCTTGTCGGCCTTAGGAGTGGTGGTTGACAAAAATATCTTCTATGCAATATTCTCTTAATGCATATCTCAGGAAAATCTTCATCGACATCCATCTCTGTCATATTTCGCTTCCCAAGCAACATGTGGATGCTCATGACTCCCGTGAACCTTCAAATGACACCCTCTCGATCCTCTCGGTCTCTTCTCTATTTAATTGACCTCTCTAATCACTTATTATCACCTCTAGATGCAGTGTCCTCCTCTCTCGCAACGCAGTGTTCTCTCCTCATTATGATATATGGTCTCTTCTTCTTCTAGTTTTTTTAAGTCCTTTCTTCTCTCTATGTTTCAGACTTCTGAGCTACCTTCAATGCAGATCCAGGCTCTCACTACCACAACACAAGCCTTATCTTCTGAGTCATCTCTGTTTTAGGATTTATAAGAGCAGTTTGAACCTTTCATTATCAGTCAAAGGCCTACATCACGTTTTTGTGTTCTCTATGCTTTCCTATCATCCCCAAAGACCCTCTGATCTTCCCTCTCTCGCAATGCCTTTCTTATAGGGGACATCTTATTTGTTGTAACTTAACTTCTTCCTACTTGTTGTTTCTTGCCATTCTAATCCTTGTTGTTGCTCGCCATATCCACGTGTTATTATTTGTTCTTGTGTTTCTTCTCTAGAGTGTTTGCACAACCCCCAGTTCAGTCATGGAAATGAACCCGTAAGACAGAGCTTCACAAAATGACAATTGTGTTGTATGCAGGGCTAATAATTTTATGATTAATCAGCTCAAAGATACAATCAAGGATTACAGGATCCAATCAAAGTCCGAGAAATCCTTTCTCAAGAAGCAATTAAATTATCATAACATAGAAATGACTGCCCTCAAATATAGATGCAAGCACATGGAGGAATCTATTAATTACCTCAAGGGATTAATCTTGAACCAGATAGGAGAAAACTCCAATTATCAAAGTAGCAAGATTCACTCTCAGCAAGAGCCCTCAATTAACAAGTAATAGAAGATTCAAGAACAAGCCTTCCTCCAGTTCTATGTCACCGTTTCCAAAAGTTATCTATTAACTGTAAATGTAAATATATGTTATTTCAATTTACTCTAGTGATTGGAATTTCATAAATGTTAAGTATTTCAGAATTAATAATATTTACAAGCCATCCAATTAATTATTTCAATTTATATAATATATCAATATGTTTATTAAAAATATAACTTTTTCTATTTTAATTGTTTATATAATATACATTTTTAGAAAATAAAAGAAAAATTATAATAAATTAATCTCAAATTAAAATAATTAAATATATATTTTGAAAATTAATAATTTTAATGAATATCTTTATGATGAAGTTTCTTATTCCTAAAGAGTTATTATGAAATTTTTTTCTACACAATTTTAAAAAATTATATCAATTTTAAATAATTATGTGTGTGAGAGATATCATTTTACTAAAGGAAAAAAGTTATTGGTGGAAATTCAATTCTATCTTTCGAAAATGATGAAAGAATCCAACAAAACAAATGGAGATAGAAATTTAATTTAGCTCAAAAGCATCTTCATTTTATAATAGAGCTTCTAGAATTTTAATTTAATTATCAATAATTATTAGATAGGTGTGACCATTTTATTGAAGAAAAAATTATTGATGGAAATTTAGGTCCACCTTTTGAAAATGAGAAAATAATCCAACAAAATAGATGGAAGTAGAAGTCTAACTAGATTGATATGCATGTTTATCATATAAACAAGTCTCATATGAAGTGAGTTATGATTTTTTTTGGGTATGTGGTATTAATAAGCCATGGTATTGGCTCATGGTAATGTAACAAAACGTATTTATGGAATAATAATCTCCATGAGAAAGTGGGGTAAGTGTTTTGATGTTTATTATGGATTGATACCTATAAATATTTTAATTTATATAGATGCCTATAGGTGTTTTAATTTATATGGATGATGCATATAGGCGTTAATTAAAATAACTATATAAATTAATAAAAAATATTTAATAATACCACCTAAATTGTAACTATTTTAATTAATCAAAAATTAAAAACCATTAAAATTAATAAAGGAAATTAGGAAATTTAGAAAGGATATGTGTATGTGTGTGGTTTTAAGGGCTTTGTTTAATAAAAAATTTAATATTTGGTTTAGAATATAGGGTTTAATAATAATAATAATAAGGTGTAGTCTAATTTATAAACTAAATGACTTTTTTCATTGGAAATCAACAAAATATGGCAATACAAATTTAAGATTTTGTGTTGTTTAAAATACATTTTTGAATGCATAAATGAATTTACCACCCTGAAAAACCCCTGGGCACTTGAATTATGCAGATTAAACAACTTAAACTCAAGTTTTTAAAAAGCTCTATCGGATTTTGATTAAAATTAACCAGAAAAAATATCGTGAAAAAAGGTCATTTTGTCTATAAGTTAGACTACTAAAATAATAATATAATTATAATATTATTAGATATTTACTATTTTAATAATAATATATTATTATACTATTATTTAATAATAGTATAATATATATCTATTATTCAAATTGTAAAATAATCTATTTATAATAATAATAATAAATTAATTATTTATTATTATTAGGTGTAGTCTAACTTATAAACGAAATGGCATTTTTCACGACATTTTTTCCGGCTAATTTTAATCAAAATATGACAAATATTTATAAGAATTTCAGTTTAAATTGTTTAATCTACATAATTCTAGTGTCCCGGGGGTTTTTCAGGGTGTTGAATCTATTTATGCATTCAAAACCATATTTAAAATAGCAAAAAATATTGAAATAATATTGTCATGTTTTTCACGACAACAGAAGAAATGACCTTTTTCACTACATTTTTTTCTGGTTAATTTTAACCAAAATCAAGCAGACATTTTTAAAAACTTGAGTTTAAGTTGTTTAATCTATAGAATTTGAGTTCCCCAAGGGGTTTTTCAGGGTATTGAATCCATTTATGCATTCAAAAATGCATTTTTAACAACAAAAAATCACACCCTTTCTTGAAATTATTTTGTCAGATTCCAATGAAAAAATCTATTTTATTATGTAAGTTAGACTATGCCTTATTAATAATGTTATTTCTTTCTGTATTTAGGGTTCTATGATCCATAATTAATTAAGCAAAGTCTTTCGGTAGAAATCACATAAGAGAAATTTTTGGCCGACGTGTTTCAAACAAGTGTTGGTTCGAAACGCATCGGCCAAAAATTTCTCTTATGCGATTTCTACCAAAAGACTTTGCTTAAAGTTATACTTTATTTTATTAATAACCTTTAAACTTATAATATTATTTAAATCTTAATAATTTATAATAATAACTATAGATTAATACATTGATGTATAAATTTACATATTAATTTAAACATTAATCAATCATAATCATGATTATTTTGGTCAAATATTGTCAACATGAAAATCACTTTTAACCATGATTAATGATAGGCATTATGTTTAACATGCTTATAATTATCCATAAACGCATAACCAAAGTCAACATGTTGACATGGTCAAACATATTTAACCTTTCTAGTCAATATTTGCAGTCAATGTATAAATACAATTATATGGTCAACATTAATCAACTATATGTTTTCCATAGTCATTGATAGTCAACCTTGTTGACTCGTAGTCCTCATTTGTTAACCTCGGTCAACCATATAGTCAACCATATAATTAACCTTAGTGCATATAGTTAATCATAGTCAACATGCCTATAGTTAACCATAAACATCATGCTTGACATAACTAAAGTCAACACGATGACATAGTCAAACCATGGAAACTAACAGTCAATATTTCAAAATGTTTAATAATATTTATATTAATATAGTTTCAAACACATTGGTTTACTAATGTTATGAAACCAACTCACAAAAAGATAGAAAAGAGAGATAAACGCCTTAGAATTCAGCCTCTTCGAGGGGGCAACCTCCTTTACATTACACAAATGAACAATTTTGATGATACAAAATGACAAGGACCTCCTTTCTATATATAGGAGTCTAAGGGGTCATAATATAATTAGAGCCAACATAACAATAATAATGTAAGGGCACAATAATAACAATAGGGGCTTCTATGGGGCACAATAATAACAATATGGGGACTACATGGGCACAACAATATAATAAGGGGGTTGTACTAATAACAATAAGGGGTTATATTTGTAGTACAGGGACCTAACATGCCCCTCTCCTTCAAAAAGTGTTGTCCTCAACGCTTAAGTAGTTCTTGATGCTTCTGTATAAAATTCTTGTCCTCGCATGTGGAATCTTCAGCATGTAAGTTCTTCCACTTAATGAGATAATCTAAAATTGATTGATTCTGTAGCTGTCGGGTTCTTATTTTTGTGACTTCTTCAGGTTCCAATATGATTTTTCCTTCCTTGTCAAGTTTTGGTAATATTGTTTGAACTGCGATTTTTTGCAACTTTTGAATGAGTGACCACACTTTTTCATCCTTCTTCCATTCATCCCTTGCTTCATTTATCTAATCTAGTTGGATAAGAGAAATAGCACAAAACAATGCTTCCACATCCTCATCGTTTCTTGAGAGTGAATCTGCAACAACATTTTGCTTCCCTTATTTGTAGATGATTTCAATGTCATAACCCAACATATTTGTGACCCATTTTTTTTGTTCTTAAAGATAATATTTGTTCTAAAAAGTATTTAAGACTATCATGATCCATTTTTATCTTGAAGTGTCTTCCCATTAGGTAAGGTCATCATTTCTTAAGTGCATGTAGTATTGCGAACATTTCCTTCTCATAAATAGCTTGCTTGAGACGTAGCCGTAAAAATACCCAATTGTCTACATCAAAACTTCTTTCACTGCGATGTTGATCTTCCTGTTGTTTCATTCGATTCTACACCAAAGTGGCATTATCCTTTAAAAGTTGGAGAAATTGTTGTTGATGCTCGATGTGATCTTTCACTGCTTGAATCTTTTTCTTCTTGATATGTCCTTCTATCTTAAGAGTTTGAGGAGTGGTAATTTCTTCCAATGCATTACAAGATATGGTCGGATTCATTTCTTGATGCTCGATGTGATATTTCACTTCTTGAACATTTTTCTTCTGGATATGTCCTTCTATATTGATAGTTTGAGGAGTGGTAATTCTGACCAATGCATTACAAGATATGGTTGGATTCATTTCTTCTTTCTCGATGTGATCTTTCACTTCTTGAACCTTTTTCTTCTTGATATGTCCTTCTATCTTGAGAGTTTGATGAGTGGTAATTCTTGTCGATGTTTCAACCTTAGGTTCTTAAAATTATACCCAAACAAAATAAAGGTTGTCCTATTTCTGAAACTTCTTACGAAATTTCAATCTGATGCTCAAAACAAAAGTTATGACGATTTTCCCCAGGTCACCTGTTTGGAAAGTAATTCAGGAGTCTACAAAAACCCTAACTTCCTTATATCATATCTCTGCAAATATAACGAAACAAGCTCTGAAATTAAGACCGAAGGTTTAGCGCGATTTCGTCTCAAATGGGTTTTTTTTTTAGCTTCTGAAACATCGTAGGAAAAAAGTTATGGCGAAAATGCCACGATGACCTGTTTGGAGAAGCGAAACCCTAGAATCCAAAGCTCTGGTACCAAATGTTATGAAATGAGCTCACAAAAATATAGAAAAGAGAGATAAACGTCTTAGAATTCAGCCTCTTCAAGGAGGCAACCTCCTTTACATTACACAAATGAACAATTCTTAGATGATACAAATGACAAGACCTCCTTTCTATATATAGGAGTCTAAAGGGTTATAATAATAATCAAAGCCGACATAACAATAATAATGTAAGGGCATAATAATAACAATATTGGGCTTCTGTGGGGCACAATAATAACAATATGGGGACTACATGGGCACAACAATATAATAAGGGGGTTGTACTAATAACAATAAGGGGTTACACTAGTAGTATAGGGACCTAACACGTTGATAGTCAACCTTGTTGACTCGTAGTCTTCATTTGTTAACCTTGGTCAACCATATAGTCAACCATATAATTAACCTTAGTGCATATAGTTAATCATAGTCAACATGCCTATAGTTAACCATAAACATCATGCTTGACATATCTAAAGTCAACACGATGACATAGTCAAACCATGGAAACTAACAGTCAATATTGCAAAATGTTTAATAATATTTATATTAATATAGTTTCAAACACATTGGTTTACTAATGTGATTAACTATGTCCAACTATGTTTGAGAGTCAACACTCTTCAACGTCAATTAAACATAATCACCTATTACTATTATTGATTAATAGAAATGGTCGAATATATACAACTACATTAGTCAAACAAACTCAGTCATGGTCAACCATGTAAGTTTTGTTACATTACAAAACTTGGGTTTAATAGTAGGTTTATAATATTAAGGCCTTTTAATATTGAGTTTATAATATCAAAGTTTAATATTGGATTTATAATTTATAATATTGGGTTTAATATTTAATTTATAATATTGATATTAGGTTTATAGTAATAAGTGAATATTATTTTTAATATTATGGTCAATCATGGTCAACCATGCCAACCATTGCCCAATGTCACATTGTGACAAAGGTTTTCTCAATATGAAAAGAAACTATGGTCAACCATGGTCAATCATGTCATTGATGCTTAGATCATGGTTAACCATGGCCAACCAGGGTCAACCATGGTTTAAAATATTAATCCCTTGGGTTTTTAATATTAGTCCCTTGGGTTTAATATTATTAATAATATTATAATCCATTAGGTTTATAATATTGATCTCTTGGGCTTATTAATCCCTTGGATTTATAGTATTAATTGCTTGGGTTTATAATATTAATCTTAGGGTTTATATTCCTAGAATTTAATATTAATCCTAGGGTTTAATGTTATCCCCTATGGTTATAATCCCTTGGGTTTTTAATATTAATCTAATGGGTATATTAATCCATTGGGTTTATAAATTCATTGAATTTATAAAATTGATCCTAGGGTTTCTAATAGTAATCATAAGGTTTATATTCCCAGGGTTTAATATTAAGCCTAAGTTTTATAATATTAATCTTAGGGTAGCCCCAAGGGTTAGCTTAATTGGTCGTGTTCTCATTGCTAAGCACATTTCCAATTAGGAGGCCACAAGGTCAATTATCCCCGATGCCCTTGGGGTTGGGCCTTGCTAGTTTGGTCGGCGGGATGTTATCCCTTCGAGTTAATCTGCCCATATTTTCCCTCATCAGAAAATATATA